>CM028349.1:14140231-14240172 GCA_016618105.1 Dendrobium huoshanense | reverse complement strand
GAAATTTGAATTTCAAGTTTTTCTTATGGCATTCATTATTAATAAAATTTCTAAAATATTGACAAAAGTTGACCCTCTCGATAAAATTATTTTTATTAGATATATGAAGGAACTAATAACAAAAATGAACTCAATGTCAATCTAATAATTCATCATAGGAGTAATATTAATAGATAATTTATGAAAAGTTTCATTTTTTAGATTTTAATTAATTCATTAACTATAATAATCATGATAGGTTCAATTTTATCTTCAATCATAGCTTCTATCTTTACTAATACTTTTATTTCAGATATGATCTCATACTCAATTTTTTGTTCAAACTTTAATCCTAACTTTTTATCACTTATAGATTCATGTTCATAAACTTTGTATAACTTAGGTAGATATTCATATTGTAACTGTAAATCTTTTTTGGCATCCAAAACATCCTCTAAATAATATTCTTGTAACTGTAAATCTTTTTTGGCATCCAAAACATCCTCTAAATAATATTCATAAATTATTATTTTTGATACTAAGTCTAATTCAACCACATTATTCTTGTGTTGATGTATTTTCAAAAAGCTTTAGATGAGATTTTGTTGAGTTATACTTTGGAAGAAGTATAATAATTATGCTACTATTCATTAAAATCTCAACTTATGTGTAATGCCTCATACAATGTAAAATTATAAATATTCTAAAATATTATCTAAAGAATATTTTTAGGCTGCCATGTTTTCAATTAATTCAAATTCAACCACCTTTTGTTGATTTGTTTTCAACACTACATGGATGAGATTTTGTTTTTATTTTGGAATATGCACAAATGCAACATTTATATTTGGACAATAATTATGATTTTCTTTAATATCTTAAGTCATGTTTAATGTCTAATACAATACTTTTGGTGAATAGAATCTTAGTTCATTCCTAATTTCTCGCAACAGCTTTAGTGAAATAAATAATAGTAACGTAATAGTGTAAAAATAAATGTTATTTTGCTATAAGAGCTACAAATATTGGGTAATACTTGAGAACAACATTTTTATCTTATTAATCCTTAAATTGATTATGCATTTTAGCCCTGTATTTGCAAAATGCGAATATCACTATTCTATTTAAGTCTATGTATATCAAACCCTAATAGTGTAGTGCCAACACTTCCTCAAATTTATTGAACAAGCCTCACTAGTTTTAATTTGGTAGATCTTTTTTCTTAGGAAGAAAACAAAATGTCTTTAAAGAAATATTTTAAATTGTTGATCAAACTTGAAAATTTCACATGATCGTTCTTTCCATTGGATGTTGGTAAATAACTGAATCTCATTGCTTTCATGTTGTAATTGTCTAGATCTATCACTTACCAGACTCTGTTTCTATTTATTAAATTTTTTAATCAACCAAATTATTTGTCTTACTTTGATTTGACATGATTTAATCATAAGTTTTGATACTAATTTAACGCTGTACACTTAGTTGTTTAGTGTTCTTAATTTAATTAGTATTTTTCTATGAATATAAATCACAAAAAAGGTAGGATTCACGCTTCAATAAATAACCTTCTTTAGGTGTAAATTTGAAATTTTTTAAATTAAACAAGACAGGTAATCAATGATTGCTTAGATGTGAAGAAGTCAACTAGAAATTTGAACCAAGAAAAATCAATATACAATTGGAAATATAGACAACAATTGAAATTTCAGTTGTATAGAATTTAAGCAAAATCTAAACTCTTACGTTACCAATAACAAGAATAGAATGGCAATAAGTAAATGCAAGAGATTACCCAAGTGAAAAAAAAGCCTTCATGTTAGTGCAAGTATGACTTTTCCTTAAGTTAGGTAGTCAAACTGATACTCTAGGGAATCATACAGTCAACAAGCACATACAAGATTGAAAATTAGAATCTGAAATTTGGTTAAACAAAAAATAATAATTTATAGTCTCCAAGTCTCTCAACGAGTCTATATATTTGCCACAAAATCAACTTAATTCTAGTTTAAATCTTGATTATCAAGATATTCCTAAAGCATGTGCTTTCCAATTCAAAATCATTATCCTGAAATCCTCTACCAAAAGCTAGCCATCATGTGCTACCAAAGCCAGCACAATGGACTAAGAAAATTTGAAATAAAACAAACCCATACCCGTGAAGTCTGCTAAGCCTCATTTTAGTGTTAAAATAATCTCAAGCCTAACATATGATGATGTGATTCAAACATGGAACTCGTATTAAGTGAACCTGTTTATTAAATTCAATGGCATGATGAAACTGAAGCCTAACATAAGATAACTTGAACCTAGCACACGTCTATTGTAGCTCATCTCCAATTGTTGAATGATCTGCAAAAATGGATCTCAAATCCCAAGAAATAATTCCAGCCTAGAGGCCAAAATTGGATGCAATTGGAAAACCTGAACACCCAAAAGGGTTGAGATGGATTTAAAATGAAATATCAGTAATCTTAACCTCACTTGCAGTATATAACTTGATCTTCTAAGGACATGAATTTTAAACCAAACCCTGAATACTAACTTAGTTATAGAGGATCAATTCAGTAATGAACACATGAACACATCAACACATCCTGTTATCATAGGCATTATCACAGACTTGTTTAAGCAGATACTAAAGTAAATCATGAGCTAGGAAATAGAAAATTACGAAATAGGAAAATGTAATGACCAATTTTGTTAATCTACTTGTTTAAACTCCCGTTTCCAGTTTGTATAGGCTTAGATCTTCATCACTTAAGACTTCTGAATCCCTCATATTTGTGTTAGATCAATTGTTTACAGCGGAACATTAATCCAAGGAGAAATGCTGAATAAAAAAATTTAGTTTTCTCTACTTTGCTTTAGAATGTAGCATATGGGAGTTGGATTTGCTCGAAACATTTTAGACTTCTGAATCCTTAAACATTTGTATTAAATCAATTTTAGCATTTGAATTCTTAATTTGGAAAGGTTCTCTCCAGATATGAAGACTTTTTTGGGAAGAAAAGAGACAAGGCCAAGAATACTAAGGGTGGTATAAGAAGGGAGGGTCCAGATGGATCCAAGGAGTTATTTTCAGATGAAGATGAAGGTGAAGATGAAGATGATGGAATGGATATTGATGCGAAGGTCATAATTTTATTTTGATTTACAATAAATAAAGAATATGTATTGCAGACTCACATGCACGCTTATCTTTACAGAATGGTGGAGCTTTATCCACTTATGAAAAAGAACTGTTGAATTTACGCTCTAAAATACAAGAAATGGAGAAAGCTAACTTGGAACCCAAGACATGGACCATGCAAGGAGAGGTTGTTTGCCCGTTACCCTTTCCCCTCCTCCCCATGCATTTTGTAAATTGTGGGATTTTACTAAATTTAGTGATGTGAGTTTAAAGTTAATCAGCATGTCATTTACATTACTTCCTTTTTGAATTCATGGTTTTAAGCTAGTGTTATATTATTATCTTTTGGTTTGCAATAGGTTACTGCAGCTAAAAGGCCTAAGAACAGTGCTCTTGAAGTGGACCTTGATTTTGAGCATAATGTAAGACCACCTCCAGTGATTACAGAAGAAGTAACAGCTTCAATTGAAGACTTAATAAAGAAAAGGATTATTGAGGTGCTCTCATGAATCCATATGAAAGACATTTTTCCAATTTTTTTTATTGCCTGAACTTGGAACCAATTTATATACTCTGATACTTTCATTAAGGCATGATGTGTGCTTATACTATAATATAGTCACACATTTTTAATATCCAGTTTGCATTTTATGTTGAAGTAGAGGAGGGAAGGTAGAATCTGGAAAAGGAAGATGAAAGAAATCAGTGGGTGGTTGTTAGAAATTTAGCTGTTCTTTTATAGTTAAAATTAAATTTATGCATTGTGCATGCTTTAAGTGAGAAAAATATAGGATAAATAACTGGAAGAACCCTAGTTGAAAGGAGATCAATCCAAATAAAGAGGGGTTGTTTTTTAACTTTCTCATATCTGTGGAAGACTAACCAAGTTTTTGAAAGCACTCATGTGCTGCAGCATGTCTTGAGTGTATTATATTGATGTCAACACTATCTAGCGTAGAGATATGGAACAATGGATGATACATTTTTCTTTAGGTGCCTGACATATTATGATAAATTCTGGCATGGAGAGCACTAATTGGAGGATTAAATGATTATCTTCTAGGATCACATCATTTGTGGTCTTTGTTCCAAAGTCCGAACTCAGAGAAAGAATAGATAGATAGGTTCTGATATTAAAATTTTTACCCATTTCCTACATTAATGGAACACTATGTAGTGCTGTTTACAAGAAATTTGTTTAAGCATGATGTAATGGTCAAGGGGAATCTACTTCTATACCACCTATTGACATGAATCTTTTGTTAGGTTCTTTTCACAAATCTCTAGTATTAGGCAGTTTGTTAGCAGCAAAAAATAACCATATTCATTTTTGCTTGTTGGTCTTTCCGTTTTCTTTACTAACTGAATAGTAAGGTACTGTAAATTATTGTTTTTAAAGAAATCTTTTCAAATGCAACAAGGCATATTTTGTGGTCCAAGGGAAAAATAGACCCCCTTTTTGATTGTCCCTAGACTTTTTGTTCTTGTCACAATGTCCCTGTTTTCATAAAAAAGTCTCCAAAATTGTAAGCACCAAATTTTCGTTGTGCACGCCTATAGTGAAATGATTAAATTTTGTGAATGCAGCATTTAAGGGCGTGTCTGCATTTGGCAGTGAAATTGAATTTTATGGTTAATACCAATGTTAAAGCTAGCGAGTCCATGCATCATTAATGATTTTTCCCATGATGATCAGGCAGCATGTTTTATAGATCCTCACTACATGTAAATAGCCATTGGAAGGAAGCTGCTAGTTATGGTCATGAATAGAAAATGGTTGTAACACCAAATAACGTTTGATTGCGTTTGAATTAGGTTATTTGTGATTTTTTGATAAAGTTTTATGTGATTGATGCTGTTTTTTTGATTGTTTTCAGGGTCTTTTTGATGATGTGCGAAGGGCACCTGATTTACCATCAAGAGCTCCAAAAGAGTTCAAAGAGATGGTATAAGTTGACATACGATTTTAGGGTTCTTAAGTACTGGATTTAATATACAACAATTTTATCTGTTTCTCTGTTCTTTACATGTACAGGACGAAACAAAGAGTAAGAAGGGGTTGGCTGAGATATATGAGGTTGTTATCTATAATTTGGTGCAGTTGACTGACAGTTTGGAATATTTATTTGTTTTGTATTCTTCCTAACTTTTTGGGGACAGTCTACTGATGGCCATTTTGTAATGTTATGAAGGAAGAGTATGCACAGAAGGCAGGTCTAGCCCCTGCTCCTCTCTCTTCTTCCGATAAGACAAAGGAGGAGGTATGATGTACCATCCTATTTTTACATATTTTAGTGACCTTGTCTCTTGCTAGTATTGAGACTTTTGCTGGTTTTCTTCTTTAGTTACTTTTGCTATCTTACTTTGTCACATATTCCATGGTGGGAATGTTCCATCTGACCATCTCAGATTTGTCTTTTGGCTGGAAGCTTAGTTGCTATTTTTTTTCTAAGATTTAAGATTCTATTAAAACATGAATTGAAAACTAAGTTTGAAGATCTGACTGTTATGTTAAAGATTTAAGCTATCAAATATACTAGTTGGATGAGGACATTTACTTCAGCATTTTTCTCCATTTTACGAGGCATTAGAATCAATGTATGCAATAAAGTATAAACCAATGAATTATAGATGATTATTGGTGTGGCTCCCATCAATCTTGGTCGAGCTTTTGCCCTAGTTTTTCACTTTTGGCTTTTTCCATTGATTGTTCTCTGATCATTCATCTATCTGTCTTAAGTTTGTTTCCATTTGAACTTCTTTTCTCTCATTGAATTGCTTATTGTTTCAAAAGTTTTAAATTATCTTACATATCATTGGAGTTGTTAAGGATTTGAATGACTGAGTTTGGGACGGCTGCAGCTGTCGATAAAGCATGTTGTGAAGTTGTTGTCCAGAAGCTGCTTTCTAAAGTTGCTACATAGAAATTTATAAATTTTGTTTGGGTAGTATAACTGCCAAACTGTTGTGCTGCTGCTGTATGACAACAAATTACCTTGATACCCTTACATATATGAAGTTGAATAAAATTTGTTCAAATATAATTTTTTTAAATCATTATGTTAATAAACTAACAATTTTGAATTAAAATCGATTTTTTTAATCAAATATTTTATAAGTATATATATATATTAAAATATTATAAATTTTTATTGATATTGTAGTATCATAATTCAAAATAATTTGTTAAAATTTAGATTCTCTAATATTATTTTATATTAAAATTTTTTCTCTTAATAATACAAACATGTTTTGGTTGATATTTTTTGAAAAATTATATCAACAAAATGCTTGAAGAGACAATTTTGAGGCATCAAAATTTTTTCATAAATATGTCCAACAGATTAAATTTCTGAAATCTAGTTTACTTTGAGGCATTAGATTATTTCGATAGAACAAACTTAACTTGTTTGATCATTCCGATTTGGTGTTCAGATGTCTTAATAAATCTTCAATTATAACAAGCTCGGACAAAATTAATAGTGATGTTATATATGATTCAAATGAACAGTAACTATAAAACTTCTATTTATTGTTCATCCTAGCAAAAAAAAAAAAAAAAAAAAAAAAAAAAACAACATTAAAAGTTATGCGTAATGGTCAATTGTATTAAAACTCCTGCAGGTTAAATGATTAGTTTCATGGCAATAGGAATGAGAGGGAATGGCAATTGTTTGGTTGGAGGGAACGAAACCTAATCAGGATCAATGTTAGGGGATTTAACTGTAGTTGTATGAAGAAAGAGCTACTAAATGAATCTCTCATCAGAACTCCACATATAAATGCAGAGAAAAAAAATTAACCTACCGATTGAAGAAATTAATTTTCAGTAAAAAAAATTGCGTAGGAAAGAAATTGAAGAGAGAGCTGAGCTTACTAGCCGTGCGGAAATGCTACGGAGGACTTATCGCAGGTAGGAGAGTTGGAGAAAACTGAGCAACTTCTATTCTAGCAGAAATTTGAGGTTTGGCTTACGGGAAGTGGTGAGATGGGCCACGAGGAAGGAAAAAATTTGGAGAAACTGGGTTGATATGACCGAACTTGGCGAAGAGGTATTTTACACATACCTGTAAGGTCATTTATGTCTCTCAGGTTGGAACAACGGGATTCGGATAGGAAAAGCAACCGCTGGACGCGAAATTTTTTAGGAACGGAGCTTGACCTCGTTGCCCCAAACCACATCTCCGTTGCTTTTTCTGACGTACAACAATGAAAACGTTGTCCCAAACGCACCCTGAATTTGTTTAAGAAAGCTGTTTATGGAATGCCTATAGGCTATTTATCAATGTCTTTGTGGGTTAACGATGTCCTTTTTGTTGCTATTACGCAATTTCATTCATCTACAACTTACGTCCCACTAACACATGCATCTAATATCTTTGAATAAATTTTGGTTGTATTTTACATTGTTGTTTGTTATTTTCTTTAATTTGTCTTAATCAAAATTTTGGTTTATTGTTATCTATTTTGAGAAGTGTATTGTGAAGTTGCTTGCAAAAAAACCATTGAGTCTGTTTTTATGAATCGCCATCATAATTTCTGCTATCTGTGACCCCCACTCAGTTTAATTGTCGGATTTCTTTCCTTCCACTTATACTGCCACTACATTAATTTTCGCCATATGTGCCCCACACTCACTATAATAGTTTTTGTCAACTCATTAATGTTTGGATTATTATTAATTATTTTGTAATCATTATTGACTATTTATCAATCTGTAGATTATTTTGTGATTATTATATTGTGATTTAAATATTTCCTATTAGAAGCTATCCTAGAATTGCAGAACTATCATACAACTGTAGGAATAATCTGTTCTCTTTAATTTTTCTCAATTTTTAGCCTAGGAGATAACAACCCAAAGATTGATGTAGATCAGTTAGTGATGTAGGCAAGGGGGGTGGGGGGATCAAAACAAGTTGGGATTTATTTTTGGTGAGCTTTAATATCCTCTACTAAAATTCAGCTCATTAATGTTGAGCTACCACTTTATTTAACTCATTATTTTAAAACTAAATAGGTTCATTCCCCCTCCCCCTCTATTGGCCCTTGGTTCTTCCCCCCTTCGCTGCCTTTTCCTTTCTCCTTCCCTGTGTCTCTTCGATTTTTTTCATGGTGCTGTTTTCTAGTGGCTAGTTCTCCTTTGCTGGGTGCTAATTCCGGTTTCCTGTGATGCCCCTTAGGTTTCCTCCAGGTGCTGGTCCCGTGGTTGCTTTACCTTCCTTTGCTGGGTGTTGATTTCGGCCCATTGTGTGCCTTTTCGGTTTCTTCCCTAGTTGCCTTCCCGTGGCTGCTTTACCCGGTTCTCTGTGCTGCCTTTTCAGAAGCTGTTCTGAAATAAATTCCTAGTTTTTTGTGTCTTTTTAGGTGCTGTTTTGAACTGACTGTTGGCCTTCTATTTCCTTGTTTTTAATTGATTAAAATAAGGTTTTGGTGGCTGTTTGGTTGCCCTCTTTTCTCCTATAAATATAAGATGTTTGGTTAAAGAAAAAAGGATGATATGATGTTATTTTTGGATCAAAAAACCTGAGCAGGTTATCATTTGAGTCTTAGTATTAGAGCAGGTTAGCAAATCCTAGGTTTATGAGTCGTGTAATCATTTGAGTCTTGGTATCAAGTGAGTTTAAGTTTTATTGAGTCTTCTTTTCTTTGTTTATAAAAAAATGACAAAAGATAAAAACAGTGATACAATTGTGGATGAAAATCAGTCCAAAGATCTCGAAGAAATTATTCCAATGTACAGATGGGTTCCAACGAAAGGAAATTCGACAGTTCCCCTTCAGAATGAACTATACCAACTTCAGTCGAAGATGCATGTGTAGGAGAGATATATGAAGAAAAAGAAATTTTTGCAAGAACAGTTCAAGAAAGAACGAGAAGAAATCCTAAAGAAATATGAGGACAAAATTCTAGAACTAGATGCGACGCCTTCAAATCATACTCAAGCTTCATCAGGAGATGAACAATTTCAACCGGAGGAGAATTGATGTAGGCAGGGGGGATCAAAACAAGTTGGGATTTATTTTTGGTGAGCTTTAATATTCTTTACTAAAATTCAGCTCATTAATGTTGAGCTACTACTTTATTATGCTAATTATTTTAAAATTAATAGGTTCATTCCTCCTCCCTCTCTATTGGCCCTTGGTTCTTCCCCCCTTGGCTGCCTTTTCCTTTCCCCTTCTCTGTGTCTCTTCGATTTTTCTTCCTGGTGCTGTTTTCCCGTGGCTGGTTCTCTTTTTCTGGGTGCTGGTTCCGGGTTCCTGGTTTCGGTCTCCTGCGCTGGGTGCTGGTTCGGGTCTCCTGTGCTGCCCCTTCGGTTTCTTCCTTGGTTGCCTTTTCGTGGCTGCTTTACCCAGTTCTCTGTGCTGCCTTTTCAGGTGATGTTCTGAAATAAATTCCTGATTTTTTTGTCTTTTTGGGTGCTATTTTGAACTGACTGTTGGTCTTCCATTTTCTTGTTTTTAATTGATCAAAATAAGATTTTGGTGGCTATTTGGCTGCCCTCTTTTCTTCTATAAATATAAGGTGTTTGGTTAAAGAAAAAAGGACGAAATGATGTTATTTTTGGATCCAAAAACCTGAGGGTTTTTCTTTGAAAAAGCTTGCGAGCTATGTCCTCCACCTCTTTTCCCCTTTATAGCTTGCGAGCTATACTTCGTCACGGCTTCTAATCTCATTCTTCTCTCTGCAAGTATCCACCCTATCAGTACCTTTCTTTTTAATCAAGAAGTGCAACTTTAGGAGCTTTATTTTAAAAGTTTGTAAGCGTCGTTTGTAAGCGTCCTTTGTTGTAAGCGTCATGTTTTATTTATAAAGTTTGTTATTTATCGTATTTTTTGGAATTTTGTGTAATTTTTATTTCCTAGGAAGCTTTTGTTTTTGCTTGCAAAAATTAGGGGGGTTGTCCTAATTTTTGCATGCATCAGTTAGGTTCCCCTCTGATGTGAGACGTAAGGATCATATTAATAAAAGAAAAGAGATGTTGCCTTGTCTTCATCCATTTCATCTACTTTAAAAAGAACCCTTCCTCTTGACATAATATGACCTAAGGATCCTATAAAAAGGAAGAGAGAGTTTGGGCCTTATTCTCATTTTTTTTTCTTCGTCTTCTTAAAGAAGATCTATTGTCAATCCCTTTTTTAACTCATAAGCATCAATATTTGTTGTTTACATTTAATTTGGAAAATGTTAATCTTGTTGATCTATTACATTACATGTTCTTAGGAGGAATTGCTTATTATCATCACTAGTCGCATCCCAATCCCGACTACTTGTGGCTGATTTAATAAATTTTCATCCTTTGCGCCAATCCTATAAAATACTATGCAACATGTTAAATATATTTCTCTTTAAACTATTTTGTGCATATTCTAGCCGTTTGGTCTGCCTCGTTTCCAAAACCTTCATTTATTTTACCTATCACTTCTTGGTGCACCTTTCGTCCTTTATTTTATTTGCCTAAATCCACCATTAACTTTTCTTTATAAGAAATTCATTTCTTAAATCTTCTCTCTTTTTTTACTGCACATTCATTTTCACATTCTAATATTTTGTTCCACCCTAAATTTGACTATTAGTGGCTTCTTAATGGCACAATGCTCAAATGCTTTTTTTATGAAATTTGCCTTTTAAGCTTCATGATATTCTTATTGCATTTTGCTTCTGAAGCATTTCTCTCTATCAACTAAGCTTGAAGTTATTTCTTCTTTATTTCCACATTCTTCTGTATTATTTATTCAAAGTATTGAAACCCAAAGATGAACTTATAGCAGGCATTGAAAGTGTTTCAGACTTTTAATGACTCTGAGCAGGTGAACACTTTTGTGAAGTCTTCTACCAACCTTTGACAGATCTGCCAAACTTCCTACTAGATTGACTTGCTAATATGAGAAGTACTCTGGTAACTTAATCCAATGCACTTTACCATAGACTAGAGTCTTGGCTATGGCGAGAATCATCCTCGCAGAACTTGTAAATATTTCCTAGAGCTGTTAAAACTGTGTTTGGAAATATATTTATTTGTATTAAGTACTTTTTAATGTATTGCTTACATTTCTTCTGACTTCTCTCTTATACGTTTTAATGATGACGCTGATTACCTTTTTGCAATTACATGTTTTTTAATCCAGGCTAGTTTTTTATTTAAAAGGCTTTGTCTGAAGTTGGATGCATTAGCTCATTTTCACTTTGCACCTAAACCGGTATGCAACTTGTTAAGTTCTCTTTTATTGATATATCGTTTCAACAAATCTTTTTACTACATATTACTGGTATGCCTTGATCTACAGGTTATTGAAGAGATGTCAATAAAGGCAAATGTTCCTGCTTTAGCTATGGAAGAGGTATTTTGACTTCTGAACTATCTTTGGACCTTCTAAAATCTGAATGAGTGAAGTGATAAACAAACTTCTTTTTCAGATAGCACCTGTTGCAGTTTCAGATGCAGCTATGCTTGCTCCTGAGGAGGTGTTTCAAGGAAAAGGCGATTTCAAGGAAGAGGCAGAGCTAACACAATCTGATAGGAGTAGGAGAAGAGCTAACAAAAAAAGAAGATTCAAAGGTACATTGTCCGTGAATAATTTTCACTTTATTATTATTATTATTTTTTAATTTCTGATTATTTTTTCACATAGCTCTGGTAGTTTTTTGTCTGCCAAACTTGGATTGCTGTCTTGAAATTTCTAGTGATCTTGCTGCTGCTGATTAAGTTTAAAATTCTGTTCTCCTAGGAAAAATAAAATGGAAGGGATGGGACTATATGGCGGAAGTAATATCTTTGTGAAAAAGTTTTAATTCTAGAATCAAAGTTTAAAATTGAAGCAACTACGCTTGGACGTTTAAATTTAATGATGAATAAAGCCCAAACATTTTGGATCACTTTTTTTCCTGTAGCCTTCACACGTTGATCTTTTAAAATTTTTTTATAGTTCTCCTATATATATATATATATATATATATATATATATATATATATATATATATAGAATGAGGAAAAAATATTCCTTGTCGATTCATGGTTGATGTGCAGCATAATAATGGGCTTTCATCATTGCATCTTTTGTTAGTCACATTCTCTGGAATCCAAGTGCTTGTTTTATGCGTTCGGATTTTAATAATCCTTTTATATTAAGTTTATTTTTTTTTTTGCTTGCATTATGCTCAACATGAAGATCCCTTGATATTGTATTGTTCCTGTATGAAGCATACCTTGTTGTTGGATAATATATACGTTTGCTTTAGGTAGATTAGATTATTGCTGTCTTTTTTGCTTGAAATGCTTATGCGCATGGACTTCTATACAACATTCCGTGAGAAAGATGAATCTGAAATGATTCTTTTGTGAATTTTGTTGTCTGTTTTGTCATGTTTCCAGAGGCAGGTTGATGGAAATATTTGCATTTGTTCTCATCAGAAGTATCACATCAATCATTAATGTTTGTGCACTTATTTACTTTATCAATTAATTGGTTTATTTAACTTGTTATCTCTATACCTGAGTACATGCTGATGATGATAACCTAAAAGGGTTTTATCTTATTGCCCAAGAAACGTTGTATTTTATTTTTTAAGTTACTTTATTTGATTGTTATGATTTCAATTTTGATTTAATTTAGGTTAAGTTTAAAAAAAAATTTATGAGGTTATGGTATACTACATTATATGTTCATGATCTTTGGAGTATTAGGAGTGATTGCTATTTTGAATTTTTGCTAATTTGTGATTGAGGCGATGGTTTTGGAAATAGTCATTAAATAAAAAAAAAAGCTATTTTTTGTTTTGTTTAGGGAGTAACAGTGGTTTGACTTGTGGATTTTGCTCTGTGCGGGATTTTTATCTCTGTTGGGTGGTGGTGATAGTTTGAATCATCTTGGTTTGATTTTGAATGAGGTGGCATTGTTTGAAGAAATTGGTATGGTTGGTGGGTTGTCTTGCTACATATGGGCTGATTTGGAAATTTAAAATTAACCTTGGAAATTAATTTAAATTTTTATTTAGACTAAGTGTATACCATCCTTTTTACTAATATAGGATATGAGGATTATAAATATTTGTTTTGAAGCATGTAATTTGATAACTTTGGCTTAATGAAAATTTATATTTTCAGTTTCAATCATGTGTGCAAGGGAATTGCATTATTCCTTAGAGTGTTGTACAAGCATGAATGCTTGATTCCGTGAGAAGCCGTCACCTTTTATGTCAACGAGGCTTGATTTCTCTTGCTTTGATATTTTCGTTCTTTGTTCTATTTCATCTATATAATTTGATGTTTGCTTGTTTAGTACTCTTGATTTTAAGCAATGGATGATGCTGGAAATCTAATTTGTGAAAATTATTTAATTTTATAGCTATTTTTTTTACCTATTTATTGTTGAAATTATTTGGTGATATTGATCATTTTTTATCAATTAATCTAAAATTCTAGTATTGCCTATTTTTATTAAAGAAATTAAGTCATCGGTTTAATTGATAATTTGTGTTATGCTGGTTTTCAATTTTCCTTTGCACAAAATGATATTGCGCGTCATATTAGTTGCTTTAAAAGCCTAAATCCTTAGCCATCCTGCAACATATTGGTATCAAAGCTTTATGTCAACATGCCGCTTAGAAGTGGGGTTAATTATTATAGTAATTTAATAGACTGAACAAAATGTAATTACGACCATATTGCAATCTCACTTTAACGAGTTTATGTAGAAGAAAATTAGATCCATGATGATGTTAAACTGATTAAAATTAGACTAATTTAGAGGCCAATCAAGTTGATGCACATGACCTAAGTATAATCTAATTAAAATGATGAACCAAGTTAGTTGAATCTTAATTATGGAGGCAAATTAATGAATTTGATATACAACTAAATATCTTTAATAATAATACGTAGGGAAATCATAGACCAAAAAAATTGATGTTTATGATGATGTAATTATAAAGGTTTAAATTGAAGTGTCTGCCTATGATGGAAAAAGATGTTGCTAAAGTTTTTACTTTCCCATTATTAGATATATATAATTTCTTTGAATGACAGACTATGTCAGATAAATGAAAAGCTTTGTGCAAATATACTGAAGGGTTAAGATCAAATTTTATTGGATGAGTATGAATGAGAAACTATTTAAATTCGGCGAACCTATCACAACTCGTGCTGAAATGAAAGAGTTCTTAGAAGAGAAATATTTATCTTTTATTATATTGTGAGTGATTGCTTGATGAATTTAATTCACTAATGTGATCGAGTATTCAAATAAAATTGAGGACTTGTTTTAGAATTCTGAAACAATTGAAGATCTGAGAACTATATTCTACATGTTTATATTTGATTTGAGACCTAACATCATTCGAGAAATGACAACTCACCTTATCCTATTGCTCGAACACACCTTTATAACCGGGAGTAGGTTTTAAGCAAATGTATAAATTTCTTGTGTCTAAGAAAGTTGCCATATATGTTATACTTACATGTATTTTCATCAAAGAAATGAAACTCAATCGGTTAGACCTACACATATTAGGTAGCACTACTGTCAACAAGCACACACTAACCGAAATGGATTTGCATCTTCATCTAGATTTAAAATTTCAAATGCCACGAGACTGGTCATTATGAAAATTAGTGCAGAGTAGGAATTTGCATATAGGTGACAACAACAACAACAACATCAAGCCTTTATCCCACTACATATAGGTGAAGTTAGTGAAATTAATGAATAATGAGTCTATTGATATTTATGAATATGATGAAGATATTAGGGACTTTGAGAATTCATTAATTAATAATTCATTGAATATCATGTGTTATATTATATTTACTTGTAAGGTTGAATCTGATTAGAAGAGGAATACAAATTTAGACTCATTTAAGCACAGGAAAAAAGTTGTTCAAACTTGTGGTTGGTATTGGAAGTTGTATGAATGTCGTATGTTAGTTGGCATTAGATCGTCTGAATTTTATATCTTAATCACATCCACAACCTTGTAAGATAACTTGGATGGATATGGATGCCATTTTTTTAGGGCGGATCAATTAGCTACATATAGGGTTTTAATTTTGTGTGATGTATTGGCCATGGAATGGATTATGTTATTTTATGATGACCTTGGTTATATGATATTAATTTTACTCATTATGAAAGATTTAATACATTTTTGAATCTTACCAATGCTAAAGGGAAAATAGAAACTTTAACATTCTAGTGCTTTTAATAAAGTCAATAAATGTTTGAATTGAACAACTTCATGCCTAAAGTTAAAACCTTGTTTGATGAAGTTAGACACATCTTATAGCTGATTGTAAAGATTAGGGCGGATCAATTCGACTACCATGATTATTTTTTAAAATTGCGCAATGTGAGGCTCGCCTTAGAACAAATCTAGTGAAAACTCCTTGAGGCTTACACCTCAACCTTTTTTACTCATCATATTCATATATTTTTTATGAAAACTTTCCTAAATCCTAAACTAAAGCCTCGAACAAATCGAGCCTTTATGCACCCCAAAGCAGTATCAACTTCCTCTCAACTGCCTCAACCTCCAGCTCGTGGCCTCCGCCGTAGCCACCATCGCCAGGGATCACTTGGAAGTTGCACACCACCATTACCTCCTCTAAAAATTTTGGAGTATTATTCTTATCTTTATGTTGATGAAAAATATTTATGAAAGAGAAGAATGATTGAAATAAATGAAGAAGCAAACCAGGAGGCATTGGACTCCATAAGATGAGATAGGGAATAGACCAATTTGTTATGATGACGACTTAAATAAAGATCCCCTCAGTGATGACAATATATATAATTTTTGAGCTGTCAACTATTTCGATTTTCTTTAGAAATTAAATGTGGATGTGGGGAACTCGGAAAGAAGAAATTTGGAGTTGAACATGATGTTATATGATATTTTTAAGAAATTTTTATTTTTTATGTTGTTTTGCTCTTTGATATTTGGATTTCAATTCTATTTCACGTAATTTATCACTTGTCACTTGTGTAATTTTTTGTTTCATACTTATGTCAATTTTGTACTTTATAGTTCAATAGAAAGTTAATATACCATTCTTTAACAAACTATTTGTCTATTGTATAAAAAATTATTTTTAAACTTTATTTTCACTTTATACAATTTTTTGAATTTTGAGGCTTACGCTTTTACACACGAACCAAAAAACGCCTCAATACACAATTGTGCAATTTTTAATCTCGGTCTTGATAATTTTCTTTATAGTAGTTATCTCCATTAAGATGTCATTGTCTTCGTTCGTAAATCCTTCTTAACTTGCCTTATTATAGAATATATCTCTTGGAGCTTGTTGAATTGAAAAGACAAGTTGATTTACTTTGGAAAAGATTTGTTAGCAAAAGTATGAGTTTTGTGCTTTATCTATATTATCATTATTTATAGATCTTCTATATCTCATTTGAATAACATGTTAAATATGATAAATGTTGATGTGACATTTTAAAAGGTAGTTTGAGAAGTGGTGGATATCATCAAGTTAAAATGATGGAATGTGATGAATGAAACTTGCCTTTAAGACCAAAAACGAATTATATGAGTGGTTTGTGATATCGTTTGGCTATAGTAAATGCACCTGGCATATTTATGAGGATAATAAATGTCCTTCTATGACTTTTTTATTGGAAAATTTCTTGTTAGGTATTTTGATAGTATTTTAATCAATAACATGATAATAAATGATTTGTTGGTACATTTGATTTGATTATTTGGGATTTTATATTATATATGGGCATGCTTTCTATGTAGATTTTAATATAGTTAAAGCAGTTAATGATTCACAAAAACATGCTAATTTTTATTGATGTTTTCATGAATTGATTACTTTTTATTGACTTTATTATGGAGATTACTGTTGTTATGTCTCTAATTATAAAATAATTAGAAAATAAAAATTTCAATATGCCTGAATCATTTGATCCTGCTTTTGTTGAAAGAAAAAAAGTAACTAAGCAATGTAACTTTGAGTTTGCTGATTTTAACAAGGTTTTTGGAGTTTCGTGTGATGTCTGGAGTAGGTGCTGGAGGATTATTAAGCTAAGAAGATGCATCCTATCGCTCTTTTTAGTGAAAAAATTGAATAAGGCTTAACAACAATATTCAATTTATGATATAGAATATTATGTTTTAGTACAATTTTTTTGATATTGGGGACACAAGTTATTGTATTACGATTGTTTGTTATATATTTTGATCATCAAAATTTAAAATATCATTAACTCTAAGAATAAATTAGGACATCAACTCGCTGAGTGGGCAGGATTTTGAAAAGTTTGATCATCAAACTTTAAAATATCCAAACTCCTAGGAGAAATAAGGGCATTGGCACAGTAAGTGGATAGAATTTCGAAGTATCCTTTTATCCTTAAATCACTACGCTTTAATTGTAAACAAACCCACCGACGCTTTTTTTGTTCTTCCACATACAATGATTTTATTGGTGGACTTCGAGCCCATTTCGTTAGCAATTCCTGATGTTTATCCATTTTTCTGCTATTTGCTAAAGTTTTTTTCACTTCTTTTTAGTAATTAATTAATAAGCTGCTGATGTTAATAGCAAATAATTTTTGCAGATCGCAGTAAACCGTCCATAAGCAAAGATGCAAGCGCAAGGCAACAACTGTGATCTCATATTCTTCCAAAGGATTTTGAGAAAGTTTCTTCGATTTCTTCAAGTAAAGGCTTTGAACTTGCTTTTCGCTATCATATTGTTAGTGAAGAGGATAAGTAAGAAAGTATCTCAATTTTGTTTTATTTTTATTTATAAAATATTGCTGCATATTTATGCACCATTGGCTGTTATCACAAAGTATTGTGTTTGTTATGATTGAACCTGAACAAACTGAAGTGCATAAAGATTGCTGATAGGAAGCAGAAATTTAATAAAAAGGCTCGGCTAAAATCTGATTTCAACAATTTAAAAAAACCAACATCAAGAAAATCAAGAATTGAACACACAAGAATACTTTTTATTAAACGTTTTATGAATGAAAATACAAGATACAAGTGGATTTTCAATTGTAGAGGAAGTTCCGTCTCTTCCAAATCTCTAGCTGCTGTCTAGAGCCCAAACAACCTTAAGAATAATCTAATTTTAACAAACAACACATAATTCTAATTATAGGAAAAAACTCCTACTTAAAGCATACAATAAATGAAAAAATATCCAAACAGCCCTTCCCCAATTCCCTTCCAAATCTGCCCTATTTCATTAATTATTTCTCTCTTCCTTAATTATTTCCCTCCCAAATTACCCCCCAAATCAGCCTCCAATTTGCCTTCTTCAATTAGGAAATATTTCTTAATTCGTTCCCTCCAAATCAACCCCCCAAGAGCCGGTCCAGGAAATGACCGACAGGACCGGTTTAGGAGGGACCCGATCTAACAATTACCCCCTCTCAAAGACCCACGGTATCAACAAAGGTGCAAGAACACTTCCCTCCTCAATTTTCTCGTCATCACAAACAGTGAGAACCTGAAGAGTTCAATCCTTAAACTTGTGCCCTGGCGTACACCTCTCCTCACATCTAAAACACAACCCATTTTTTCTCTTCTCTTGTAGCTCCATTTCTGTGAGTTTCTTGAAGTTTTTCCTAGGTCTTCCGCTTACAGTCTTCTCCTTCAAAGTCTCCTTAAGAGTAGCTGGTATCGACTCCTTGGATGCCAAAAATGTTGTGGTCATCCTGTACGAACCTCCTGTGCTGCTACCTCCGGCCCTCTCTCCAGGTGCCTTTGATACTCCATTAATTGGGCTAGCTTCGTAGCCTCTCCCAAATCACGAGGCCTCATTAATCTAACTGTTGCTTGAATTTCTAGTTTATGCCTTTCATAAAGTTCCCCTCCAATATAGTCTCTGAAAGCCTGTCCAGTCGGCTGGCTAGGTGCTTAAACTGCTCACGGTACTCCACCATTGTTTCCTCCAGCGTTAGAGCAAAAAACCGCTCATAGAAATCCTCTCCCCTATTGGTCCGGAAATGTTCCAGCAAGCAGTCCTTAAACATCCTCTAGGTCTGTATGGGACACCTCATATCCCTCAATTGGTACCATGCCAACGCTTTTCCCTCCAAGCACATCCCGACCGCCTAGAATCTCTCCTCCTCTGTCAATCTATTGACGGTAAAGTATCTTTTACCCTATATATGCATCAATGTGCATCTAGCTTCCTTACCCGTAGATCTTATTCATCCCCCACGTTTCCTCCATAATTTCCCATTCCCTAAGGAGGTGGTGCCTCCCAGGTGCCCCAATCATCCATTCTACGCTCGTACCCAAAACTTTCTTTAAATTCTAATATTCTCCTTTCAAATTTAGCACCCATTAGATCATAATCAGTCCATCTCCTTTCAAATTCAGCTCCCCTTTCGATCATAATAATCAGCCTCTCGTTTCAAATTCAGCACCGTTTCGATCATAATTAGCAACTCCCCTTTCAAATTCCACCCCTTATCTCAAATTTAGCACCCATTCTTTCATGCTTGACCTCCTCACGTCTCTCCCCATACCCTCTACACAACTCCTCAGGAATAGGCTTAAGGAAGACATTCTCTCTTCTCTCTCTAGAATCTTCCTTATCGGATTAGGGTTTTCCCCACTTCCTTGGTTGCCGGTGGCTTCCCTCGCCTCTGACGACACCATCTTGGGTTGGCCCTCAAGAAAAAATTTCAACATCTCCTCCATGATTGCAAATTTTTCATCAATATTCTCGTGAACGGTTGAAATTTGACTTTTAAAATCTGAAAGTTGAGCTTGGATATCTGAAATTTTATATTTCAATTGTTCGATCTCACCTTCCAAATACTAATACCTTTCTTCCTGTCATAGGTACTCTTTTTTTTTTTTGAAGAAAATGCATTGAATTGCATTGATCACTACCAAAAAGAAATAATAAACTACAAACTAATAACTCTAGATTCCTCCTTTAACAAAGAGATAAAAGGAGGAACTTTTTCCATTCTAATATCTTCCCAAATAAAAGAACTAAAGATAACATAGTTAGCACATAATTTCGCTAACTTATTACATTCCCTATTTATACAATTAAAGATCACATGATTGAAATCTTTGATAAAAGTAAGATCTTCCATTTCTTGGCCACAATTCATAATTGCATTTTGAAGAAACTTAATGATATTAGCATTGTCACCTTCAATGATAATCCCCTTATAATTGAACATTCAATCTTTAATAACTTCCTTGAGAGATTGAATAGCTAAAAGCTCAAGTCTAGATACGTCCCAATGAACATAAGCATGTCCAAAAGCCACCAGAAATCTACCTTTGAAGTCTCGGAAGACAACACCAACTCCAGCTTTATATGATGGTAGTAATTATGCATCAACATTAACTTTGATCCAATCGGGTAGAGGAGGATGCCAATGATTATCCAACAACTTAAGAGGTTGATTAGCACCCCATTTACCCAATTTAAAAAATGCATTATGTTAAAAAATTGAACCATAGCTCACGACATTAGCAGCTATGAACATTGAGCTTTGTCATTTCCTTCATGAATCAATTTATTTATAGCCTTCCATGAAAAGAAAACATCATTGCAATATAATTTGACTAACAAAGAATTATGTAAATACAACCGCTTACAACATTCTTCAAAAGAAACAAATGATGGAATTCCAAAGCCCCATCTATTTAGATGTTGAAAAACTTCTAACAGTTTCTTACATTTGATTGTAACATGTTCAATGTCTTCAATTTCATTGCAGCTTCTAGGATAATCAGACTTCCTTTGCAATCTCCTATATGTCAAGAATTGACATGTAGGGATAACATTATTGAAAACTCTCCACCAAAATATCTCCACCCGTGGAATAAGTTTCACCTTTTTAAACCATTCCCAGATTTGATCATGATAGCTATCCTGAACCAATGCTTCAAAGCTAATGCGAAATAGACTTTCCAGATTTTTGAAAAATTAATTCCATCTTATCCTCACCCAAATTCAGCAAAATTTGAATTTGACAGATAAGTTTTACATGCTCATCTCCAAAAAGCTTCTTGAGTTCGACTACATTCCAGCAACTGTCAGCAATAAATTTGTCCACAGTCAATTCACTGGAATCTTGAGACAAAACAAACGTCGGCCATCTGTCTAAACTTTTATCCTAAACCTAAGTATCTTTGAACACATCAGTAGATTCATCATTAGCAATGCTCCATCTAACTATTGACTTAATAAATTTTCCTCCATCAGTGATAAGTTTCCAAGCAATTTAACCAGTCTTCAATTATCCATCTTCATACAGAACCATATTTCGGAAATATAACCATATGAAGTAAGGAATCTTTATCTTGTATATAGTTCCAAGCAAGTTTAGCCCTCATAGGCCCAACTTTAGTTGAACAGGAATGAAGAGTACGACCTCCCCATTTCAATGGCCTACACATTACATTCCAATTCACATAATGAAGTCCAAATCTTCCATTCATCTTGTTTCAAATAAAACTTCTACATAACTTATCAATCTTATCAAGAAGACTTTTTGCAATCAAAGAATGAGTTCAGTGGAATGTACTATAAGAAAGCAAAACCGATTTAACAAGAATGATTTTCCCAACTAAAGAAATGAACTCTCCACCCCAAACATTCAGCATCCTCAAGGCCTTATCAATAATGAATTGAAAATCCGCTCAAACTAGCCTCCTCAAAGTTATTTTAACTCCAAGGTAATAAAACTCACTAATTGATTTAAATCCCATAATACGAGAAATAGTTCCTTTTTTCCTCTTCTTTATAGATTTGCTAAAAAGAATGAAAGATTTTTGAACATTTACATTTTGACTAGTCCAACCACAAAATTCCTTCGAAATACCTTTTATCTCCTTTACTACCTTTATTTTAGCTTATGAGAAGATAATAATGTCATCTGCATAGAGTAAATGAGAAATCCTTGGCCCATTTGAACATAGTCGAACTCCAATTTAATCACCTTTTTGTCTAAAAGCATTTGATAATAAAAAACTTACCAGACATAAACTTCAACTTTTCATCTTGCAAATTTCCTTTGTTTACATCTCCAAAAGCAAGCAGAGACGATACAAACCCCGAACGAGCTGAAAACAGAGTACCAGCAGTTGAACGCCAACCATCGAAAGGTCCGCTAGCCGATGGAGGCTGACGAACTTCCGCCGCCATCCGAGCACACCTAAAAATGCGCGAAACAGATTTTTGAAAATTGCCTTCTCTCTCTAGAAAACTGGACCTTCTCTGTCTAGAAAATTTCCTGTCATAGGTACTCGGATTTAGACACCCCTAGCAAAAAAAACTTTGATATAAATATGGCCTCCCAACAACAAAAAACATTAAGATCAGAGAGGAAATGCAACTGAAATCAGCGAGGAAGAGTTCTATTTCAGCCCAGGAAATTGCTTTGATACCGATTTGATAGGAAGTACTTGTAGAAATTTAGAAAAAGCCTTGGTTGAAATCTGATTTCAGCAATTTCAGAAAACCAACAATAAGAAAATCAGAAATAGAACACAAGAATACTTTTTTATTGAAAGTTTTATGAAAAAAAATACAAGATAAAAGTGGATCTTCAATTGGAAAGGAAGATCCGACTCTCCCAAATCTTTTGCTTTCGGCTAGACTCCAAATACTACAAAAAATAATCTAATTTCAGCAAACAATACATAACCCTTACCCTAGGAAAAACCCCCTACTCAAAGCATACAATATATGACAAATACCCAAACAACCCTCCTCAACTCCCTCCCAAATTTGCCTTATTTCCTTAATTATTGTCCTCCCAAATCCGCCCCTAAATCTGTCCTTTTGAATTAGGAAATATTTTCTAATTAGTTCACTTCCAAATCATCCCTCTCCAAATAGAAAATATTTTTTAATTAATCCCTTTCAAATCAGCCCCCAAATTTGTCTTATTTAATTAGAAAATATTTTCAAATTAATTGCCTCCAAATCAGCCCCCAAATCTGTCTTATTCAATTAGAAAAATATTTCTTAATTAATCCTCTCCAAAATCAGCCCCCAAGAGCCGATCCAGGAGGAGCCCAATCTAACAATTGCACTGAAGGATATTAATCAATCAGATTGATTTTTTATGCTTTCAATGCATGTCATCTGAAAAATTATGTCAAAAGTCTAACTTGAAAATCATTCAATATAGTTTGAGATTAGTGTAATGCAAATACTTCATATATATATAATGCAAATTTCAAAATAGGTCCTTTGATTATCAATACTGCTTTGTTATAATTTATTTTAGGATCTCTTTATAATTTTTTGGGGATTTACATGCAAAGCGCTTAAAATTAGGGGTGTCAATATTTGACACGACACGAAAACCCGACCCGAAAATCCGGGTTGGACCCGACCCGATTTCAAAACGGGTAGTGTTCGGGTTCCCGTATTTGACCCGTTTGAAAAAATGGGTCGGGTTTGGGTTGACCCTGCGGGTTGCCGTGTCAACCCGAAAACCTGTTGCCCAGCGCCCGCTGCCCAGCGCTCGCTGCCTGCGCCCCTCGCGCCTGCGCACGCTGCACCGCGCTACTGCCCCCGCTCGCGCTTGCTGCCCTGCGCTGCTGACCCAGCCCGCGCCTGCTTCCCCGGCCCTTGCGTGTCGTGTCCGCCCCCTCGCTCGCTGTCCGCCCGCCGCCGTTCCAACATTCCGGCGCCGGCAGAACCAAAACCGGGTCGGGTCGGGTCAACCCGGCAACCCGCCGGGTCGGGTCCGGGTTCGGATTTCCGACACGTGTCGGGTTAGGGTCGACCCGTTTGAACCCGGGTCAGTTCCGGATTCGACCCGAACCTGACCCGTGACCCGAAATTGACACCCCTATTTAAAATTACTTGATTTACATATTTAGCACCTGAACGTTATTATTTATAAAAAATAATGTTATGTTAATGGAACCTCAACAATAATGATGAAGTTGCAGTGGGTCGCTACTCAAGCTCCCATTGGAGCCGATTGTGGGTGGTACACAATGGTGGGTAGAGTCAACAGTATGTTATATATATTAACGGACATTGCATTTGCCTTCTTAGCAGCTGGAGGCATGAAATTTAACGAGCAGGGCATCAGAAATCCATAAAACTCGCGTGGTGGCCAACATTCCTTACGCGTTTCTCCATGCCTGACCACCCTCTACCCTGCTCCATTTGACCCTCCCTGTAAGCTTGTGTCGTGAGCAGTTGCAACTTCATCTTTGTCATCAAGGTTCAATTACTGGAGTGCTTTTTTTTTTTTTTCAATAATAATTAAATTTATATGTTCAATATATACATCTAATACTTTGAGTGCTATGTATATAAATTCCCTTCTATTTTTTCTATGTAATCATCTTGAAGATTGCCACAAAGCCTATACATAGTACTTTAGCCCCGCATTATCTTAACTATTGAAGCAAATGCAGCTTTTGTGGAGTAAAAGCCATAGAATGATATGTATTGTTGCTGAATTGGTGCAAAAGAAAAAAAAAAAAAGAAAAAGAAATGGTACAGGTAATGCTATTTTGTGGAGCTCAGATGTGTAAAGTTATTTACTCAGTTTATTTCATTAAATAATACAATGTAAAGAACTCTTGGGTTTGTGCCATAGTTATCACTCTAGACATAGGCTTCGTTTGGGATGACTTTTTTTTTTTTCTGCTTTTTAAAATAACTTTTTAGTATAAATTTTGTACTAAAAAATTGCTTAAAAAAACAGGAAGGAAGCCGTCTCAAATGAAGCCATAGTTTATCTTTCAGATGCACTAAATTTGTACAGCATAAGAGTACTAGCATTCCAAAGCCAAATCCATTTAAATTTCATTGTAAGGTTGTCAGCATAACTGTTCAAGCAACCAAGCTGCGGTATCATCTTACTAACATTCTGAAAAAGTAAGACCTTTGTTGTTTAGAGATGAAGGCAAGAAAAGGAAATTCCAATAATGAATCCAAAATCTTTTATTTAAGATTTTAAATCCTGGTTACCTTCAAAAAATAAACAGCCCCTGAATCAGCTCCCTCATTGCAAGAACAGCTGCAGCTGATGATTGAAATGGCCATGCCTTAAAAGTATTAATTAGGAAAAAATTGCTATCATGTTTGAGCCTTTCATTAGTTTATGTAATATAATTATAATTTTTCTTATTTTCTTGTATATTATTTATTTTTTAATAATTATTTGTTTATTTTTCTATTGTATTAATATTATGTTTATATATAATGATAACTTTTATTAATTTGTTTTTTGGTTTGTTTATTTGACAAAGTTTCTGGAAAATAAATGCAACGTTAGCAACTATTATGATGTTTAGACATGGAAATGATGACATAGATACATGAGGGTTGAATTATTAAAAATATAGGACATAATATTATTTGGACACAATATTGTAATATTTGTATTTTAAAAATAATATATTGAAATTAAATAAGCAAAATATTAAGCTTAATTGAAAAATAATAACTCTTTTAACTATCATTTGTACTTAAAATGATTAATATTAGGATGTTGAGAGTCGAGTTTTGATGTCGTGTTTTAAGCATCAAGAAGGGAGATGATAATATTGTCATGAGTCGGGCATGGTTGTGTAATTGTTCAGACGACGTTAGTTGTTTATGTTGAGATGACATTTGACAAACATGAGATATTAAAATAGCATAGGTGCGTTAATTTTTAGTGTAGAAATTGCTAGTCAAACATTGATTTTGTGATTGTTTTAAAATATGGACGGTGACAAAATCAAAAATCGATGTTGTGATTGCATTGAACATTGTTGTGAGATCTTAGTCATGATTTGCCAAATTTGGGGATGTTGCATGGAAATAAGAAATTTAAAATTTTGTAAATAAATAAAAAATTGAAATATAAGAAATTATATTAAAAAAAATTTCTATAAATATTCAAGATGCCTATTGGACATATGCCTTCAATTTATTTTAAATATATTTTTTAATCAAATACATCTTCGAAGTGTTCAAACACTATATAGTGTTCATTCTCGTTTACAATTTACTGTTTTTTTGTTTTTGTTTTTTTTTTTTTCTTTTTAATTTGACGGCAGTTAACTATAAAAGATACTTATTAGATGATATAATATAAAAATACAACTCCAAGGATATAAGGGAAAAAAAAAAAAAACAAGAGCTGCAATAAAAACAAGTAGTGCTCAAGGGATAAAATATAAAAAGTAAGATTAAAAGGGCATAAAAACAAACATTTTGGACTATGAATGTAAAAAATAGGTCCACGCGAGGAAAAGTTTCTTAGATGCCATAAAAGGCCGTCTAGGGGAGCAATTTATTGGAGGCATGATTGGGTGAATACAAAACACACTCATAATCATCCATAATGATCTCTTAATCCTCAATGAACATATAACAATTCTTTACCTTCACAATAGAATTTCCATTCCACCACAGGCAAGTAAACTTTTTTTGATTTTAAAACAAGGAGAATATATGTTATTTATGCAATTTAAATATATTTGGTTGTTTCTTTCTTTGCATATTTACTATACTTGTTGCATCCTGGAGTATTCGCGGCGGTAGAGAAATATAAAATTTAATGTCTTCACTTTGTACGAAGATCCAGCATGCAATTAGATAAGAGAGAGGGTGTAGCATTTATAAGACACCAAGATTTTTACATGTAAAACCTCTGAAAAGGGGAAAAAATCACGGGACCTAGCCCAGTTTGAATGAATCCACTATTATTTGCAGTCGATTAAAAATGAGGTCCTTCCTTAAGGGGAAGGCATTGACTTGATGTACATTATATGAACTAC
Organism: Dendrobium huoshanense; assembly: GCA_016618105.1. Taxonomy (NCBI): domain Eukaryota; kingdom Viridiplantae; phylum Streptophyta; class Magnoliopsida; order Asparagales; family Orchidaceae; genus Dendrobium; species Dendrobium huoshanense. Next base: position 14,213,309 of record CM028349.1, on the reverse strand, counting down.
ATGATGAGAATACAAAGGGTCACTATTGACATGTTTATTTGGTCGGAAGGACCGTAGTTGATGGGCGACATACGTCGGAAGGATCATAGTCGGCGGCGACGGAGGTCAGAAGGACTGTAGTCAGTGGGCGACGTAAGTCGTAAGGACCGTATTGGTGGGAGACTGAGGTCATAAAGATCATTGTCTGGCAATGGAGGTTGGAAGGACCAAAGTCGGCGAACGACGGAGGTCGGAAGGACTGTTGTCTAACAACGGAGGTTAGAAGGATGACGTCAGATAGAAGCCCAGTAATGGATAGAAATCCAGCATCAGATAGATGTCCAACGAAAGTTCAACAACGGGCAGAAGTCCGGTGTCGGGTAGAAATCTGGCGATGAGTAGAGGTCCGGCGTTGGGTAGAAGTCTAAAGTCTGCCGGCGGCTGGGGAGAACTCCAACATTAGATGGTATTCGGAAAAAAATTCAGAGTCACTTGGAGATCGGGCGGAGTTTCGACATCACTTGGAAGTCGGACAGAATTTTGACGTCACTTAGAAGTCGAACAGAATTCTGGCGTCACCTGGAAGTTGAGCAGAATTCTGGCGTCACTTGGAAGAAGGATAGAATTTTGGCGTCACTTGAAAGTCGGTCAGAACTCTGACGTCATTTGAACGTCGGGCGGAACTCCGGCGGTGGTCGAGGAGTTTCTTTCTCCTTTCCTTCTTCTCTTGCTTGGGTCCCCTCTCAAGAGAAATGAGGGGCAATTTATAGCTTTTTGAGGATGATATGACCCATAAATAAGAGGAGGATCAAGGGCAAATGTGGAGTTGTTTGGATGGACGACCGATATTGAATCCCTTGATTGTGGATCGTTTATTAGACATTTGAAGATCTTAATGATATCGAAATTCAGAGATCTTGGGCTTGTTAGATTCTTCTCGTCGAGTCGTTTGATTCGATTATAAGCATGTCATGTTTTGAAATCATTTGGTAATCCAAATTGTGATTTGAACCTTCCAATAGCGCTTCAAGTCTTCAATTCAGACTCATTTGGGCTCGGATTGAGTTGAATTTGGTGTCGTTGGGTTTGTATTTCTGATACGCTCAGTTTGACTATAAGTTTGCTGAAATTAGAGTTCAGATGATCCCAGATTTAATTTTTGAAGTTTCCGGCTTGATTTTGTCTTGAGATTCATGCCCGATCAAGATATGTTTTAAAAAATGTGACCCATGAGTTGTGATTTATTATATTGTATATATTTGCATTTAATTATTCTAAAAATATTTAATAAAAATATATTTAGAAAATTAGAATGGTGTTTGTTTCCTGCTGAGCTGTTGTAGCTCACTATGATTTTGCTTCTATTTTTTAGGATCTTGGAAAGTGAATGAACTTGTTGATTAGTAGTTAAGGATATGATATGAGTTTATATGTATTTTATTATTTTGGTTGTATGCAACCATGGTTTATTTTTTGATATTTTGTTATACACTCTTTTTTATAGCCATGCGCTAGATGTGTATATGCCATTTTGTTGAAATGAAAAAAGATTTTTTGGATGAATTTATTTTCAATACTATGAATATTTTAGTAGTTCTATAGTCAGTTGTTTATTTAAAATGAATATTGGAAAAGAATCTGAAACATTCCAAAGCTAGATATTGAGATTTGCTTATCCATAGTTCAACACGATAAGACCTACCCTTTAGGTTGAGTTTTTGACATCAAGAGAGGTGGTAATCTTATATGGTTATGGTTTTTCCGCCCTTAATCTTCTAAAATAATAATTTAAGGTCTTCTTCTGATTGGGTGAGCCATTTTATTTAGCTCATTGAACAATCCAAGAAGACCAGACATCATAATAGATGAATATGTGGCCATTCATAGATTGATGGGAAACATGAATAATTTAGGGGGTGTGCTTAAAACATCTAGCAGTTCAATTTCATAGTAGGAGAAGGGGAAGGCTTCTAGCCAGGTATTATTCACATGAGCTCTATCTAGTTTAATATGCTTGAGATTATTTGGTTTGTTGTTAAACAAAGTATAAGAAAGACCCACATAAGTAAAATATTTGATAATAGTGTCAAATATAATGTTATTGAAGCACTAGATCTTCCTATAGGGATAAGGATTATGATCAGCTTTTTCACTAGTCCTTGTAACAATTAAAATATCCTAAAATAGCACAAAAATTATTGTTTATTTACAAAATTTTGGTGGTGTCTCAAAGGAAAGTCCTTTCATGCGAGGAATTGGAAGCATAAACCATAGAATTCATAAAGGAGGTTCTAAAAGAGTAAATGATCTATCCATGAATAATCTGATTCTCAAAGTAGATAAGGATGAAGGAAATATAGTCTACATTCCTTTTCACCCAAATTTGATTAGGTTGAGAAGAGTCAAAGTTGTTAAAGCTTCCTTCATTATAAATATTTTGTGCATATTATAGAATCACACTTTAGACATTTAGGCATTGCTAATATTTGTTTCTAAGATGCAAAAAAAGACAAGTTTATGGGATTGAATCATGTATTTGCAAATGAGGGCTCTATGAATTTCATTGAAGTCTCTCTCCTTCAAAGAGGAAAATGAAACATATTTCATTTGTCTTTATTGGATTTGGTGGCCAATTTCTTGTCCTTGGAAGGGTCATGTGCTTTGTTAACTGCTTGTAGGTTTTCTTGAGATATAGGATGCCACCCAAGGAGGTTTGATTGGCCAATTATGTCAATGGAGTTGAGGATAGAGAATTTGTTTGGATTCTGGTTAATAGCTAAGGAATTGGTTGTATTAGTCAAAGATTCCTCAATAGGCTTATTTAGGTTTATCAAAGATGAGGGTGCAGGTAGTGGATCAAAAGAAATTTTGGAAAGGTTCGGCTCTTCAACATTAGAGGGTGGGTTATCTGTGAGAATAATATAAAGAGTATTGCAAGAAGGACCTAGCTGTATGGTGGTTGGATTATCTGATTTCTTTCTGGGCTTTCTACTATGGCTACAACCATATGGGGGGAGGGGCGAATGGGAGGACGAAGTTGGGTTAGTAGGATAAAGATTAGAGGGGTGGATGAAGGAACCAAAGTGGGGATGAGACACATGTTTCCAATCACACTAAACCTTTCTTTTTTGCTCTTTTCCACCAACATAGATGGGATGTTTTTTCCAAAATTGATGATTTATAGTCAATTTAAACACATACACGAAAAAGTTAATTTGGTTTTCTTTTGCAGGTAAGGCATCTATGGTATAGGTTGGTCTTTATAACTAGCTAGTTTCGAATTACTTGTAGATTCCAAAGGATAAGAGGGAAATCCAAGATTTTGATCTATAGTGGAGTGGAAGAAAACACCTCACATTTAGGTTTAAAGTCTGCCAATCATTTTTTTTTTCCAAAAATAAAAAATAAAAATAGAATTTTTGAAAAGAACAACATGTTGCCAAATTAGGCCATTTCAAAATCCTTAGAGGAAGTGAATTTTAAAAGGCAAAAGTCATAATTTAGAGATAAAAGATTTAAAGTATCTTTCAACTTTTAGGGGTTTGATAACAATGAGAAGTGCCTCATAAAATGGACATTTGCTAATAGAATAATTGGCAAGATAAAGTTGCCATTCTTTCAAACCTTCATCGTCTTTCTCAAAACAAAAATAAATAACATTATTAGCTAGTAGAGGAAATGAAATTTATGGAAAATTTCTTTAGAGTTAAAGATTTTTCTCTATCAGGAGGCTCTTCAAGTTCATGGAGGTTTTTACCTTGAAACCATCAATGGAATTTTTAGAAGAAGCAGAGGGGTTAGAGTTGGCTATTTGTGTGGTGTTTTTATTATTAAAGGGGGAAAGACCATGGTGGGATGAGGTACATGAGAGGAGCATCTTGTGTCATACCTAAGATCTATTGAAAGAATTAAATCCCTAAACCTAACATTCTCAAACATAATACAAAATATTCGAGAGCCAAAACAAATCATGTAAAAATAAATATAACTTTCTCATTCTAAGTATTCCAAATTAATAAATATAAATACCAATTATCTGAATTCTCATTTAAAAATAAACCATGTATAAATAATTCAACATAATTTGATTCTTTACATAAAAATATAAAAACTATATAACAAAAATATCTTAATAGAAGAGTTTCTAATAGATATGCTCCTACTGACCTCTACTATGTTGAGCCTTTTTTTTTTTCTTAAATGGTTACAAATCAGTATAATGAGTATCCCTAAACTTTGAAAACCTAATTTCCTATTATAGAAGTCAAAACTCGTATTTGTAATTTATTAATAAATGTTTAAATAGCAAAAAATAACTATTATTTTTCAAGAAACTTATTAGAACATACTCCCCCCCCCAAAACACACACGTGTGCATATATATACACCTTTCTTTTACTTTCACATGGATGTCAGAATGTACTAGCTACTAGAATAAAACATATACTTCCATTTATACTTTCATAGAAAGATTAGAGTATGCTTGTACAAAAATAAATGAATGTACTTATCAACATAATATTCTTTTATATGTAAAGTAGATTTATTTACCAAAATATTATTGTATTAAATTTAATTCAACTTATTTTATTTAATAAAATATGCAACATATGAATTAGCATATGTGTAACAACCTAAAAATTTTGAAAATATTTTAAAATAAAAAATATAAAAATATGCTAATGAGTGCACTGGTGCTGAGCTTTATGGAATTTATAAAAATAATTCAGTACATCGGTACTGAGGTGGCTTTATATAGTGTGGTTTTACATGTAACACTATGTTGTTGAATCATGGGAGCTCCATGATACCGGGCACTAAAAGGAGTTTTATTTATTTTAATATAAATATCCTTGCCATCCCACCTCCCTCTCTTCTCCTTTTTGTTTCCTTATAGGGGAAGAAGCTGAGGAAAAGAAGAGAAGGGGAAGATAAGAGTAGAGAGAGAAGAGAGAGGAAGCACTCTAGAGATTTTCTGTTTGTTGCTTTTGTTATAAAAAGTATTATGATAATAGTAAATAATCTTCACTCTGCATTTTTTTAATGATTCTGAAATCAACATAATTCCCCTCTTTCGAAATTGGTAAAAATGCAATATCTCCCATTTTAGCAAAATTTTTATTGTGTAATTTTTAATATATGGTAGATATTATTATTTTGAATATTTTGACTATCTTATATTAATTTTTTTTATTGGATGGTTTAGCTTATATGGTATTTTAAATGAAAGAGTATGGAAATATTGGGTACAAAATGATTAAGTACCAATGTACTAAATTTGGATATGAGATATCTCACATGCATATGATTACCATTCATTTAGCATAAATATACATATTGATGAGCATACTAGATAGATCTATATGTAATAATTGTTGGATATGATTAGTATAAGATGTATGTTATTATGATACAAGTGATATGGGATGAGTGTAAAAACATGCAAAATGAATGTACTGATGTGTTATATGATTGAGAAGGCTGATGAGTATTATAGGACTAATGAGATGACTGATGAGTGGAAATTGGTGATTAATAAGAATGAGGAGTAATATAAAAAGATTGATGACTGATATGATGGATGACAGATGATAGATATGGATGATAAGACAGATGATATATATGATAGACTGATGATAGATGATATATTTGATAGATGATTAATGATTGATAAGATTAATGATACATGAGATATGATATACAATGATTGATTAACTGATAATATGATTAATTATGAGAATGAATAATTGATTGACAAGATTGATATGAAACAAAATGATAGGGTACTGATATGAGCATATATGATTAATATGTATATGATAAGACTGTATATGAATTACATGATATATATGATACTATCATATTGACTGCTACATGTTCCTAAAGTTATGTGTTTACTATTTCTGTTGATGTATTGACTTCAGTTCTAGATATTGGTAGCTTGATGGGCTTGGTAGCTCATTATGTGTTTTTTATATGTTCTATGACAAAGGTAATGATAATGTGAAGTGAGGCTCTTGAAAATGTGCTTAGTTTTTCATTATGCACTTAATAATTATTCTTTTACAGTCATGATATATAGTAGTGATTAACCAATTTATTTTGTATCATAACTACTATAAATACATTATTTTGGGCTTTTGTTAGTTATAAATATTAAATATTATATAAATACATTTACATTTTTTTTCATTTATACTTCACTGTTTGTATGAAAATAGTCATCTCTAGTTGATGTTTAAATTTAAAGATAGAATGATGTAATTATTTTGACTTAGATTATGGGGTGTGATAAAAGTGATATCAGAGTAATAATTATTGGAAGAATTGAAAAGCAACCAAAGCCCATGAGCACAATAGAAATAAGATTGTGTTTGGTATTCATACATGCTTGTTGCATACATAATTTCCTATGCATTATATGCTAAAACTCTTTTGAGCTGATCATGAAAAGTTGATGGAGCCAGAAGGGAAGGAAATCCCAACTGAATAAGGGACAAGAGCCACTATAATTACACCTGAAGGTGTATTGAAGTTTTCTGATATCATTACTCAAATGGTTAGTGATAAATTGAATATGCAATCTGAATGAGAATCATCTGATAAAAAACTTCAACCATTCTGAAAATTGGGTGAAGGTATTAAGAAAAGGATTGAAAATACTTTAAAAGACCCTACTCCACAATGTGTCTAGTGTGGAAGAAAGCATGAAGGACCCTGTTATAGAGTTATAGGGCAATGTTTCAGGTGTGGTAGTTATGGGAATAAGATGATACACTATCCATTACCTTGATATGGATATGAAGTTGTTCAGATATGAAGGGGCTATGAGTACAACTAATTCATCTCGACATAAAGTGTTAGCTAATTCTACTGGTATGGTTTCCTTTTTTCAATGCTATCACAAACATTATCATTCTTGCACTACAGGAAAACACGCGAATACCGTCGGATTTTCCGGCGGAAAATTCTGGACGGTAATAAACGGCGCCGTTTCCGGCGGATGTGTATGACGTAAAGTTTGCGTCAACCTTTCCGGCGCAAAATACGCCGTAAATTTACCGACGAATATTCCGCCATAAAATCCGACAGCACAGGGATGCCTGAACCGTTTCCGTCGCACGTTACGGCGTAACTGTTACGGCGCATGTTACCGGCGGAAATTGCGTCGGCTTATTTTAAACTCAACGAAAATATGACCGACGGAACAGACGTCGGAAATGATACCGACGTCACTAATACAACTACCGGCGGAACGTCCGCCGGTAAAAGCCCTATTTCGCGAACCCGAACCCGTCTGGCCGTCATTTGTTTCCTTACATTCTCTCACTTCGACTGCTTCGCCCGTCGCCCTCCGTCGCCGTTCGTCGCTCGCCGTGGTTAGACATCGCCGACGGTCACCGGACTTCGCCGTCGACGATCGCCGGACTTCACCGAGCCTCCTTCCTAATCGCACGCCTGCCTAGTCGCGCGCCGCCGAGGAGAACCGAAGGTTTGGTTTTTGTTTTCAAATTTTTTTGCTATTTCGGTTGGATTACATATAGGATTAGCCTTAAGTTCATATCTTTTTGCTATAGTCATGATTGTTATCACTAGACATTTGCTAGAGGATAGTTTAGGGTTTAGGGTTTTGTTTGATGATCGATATTGTTCTTGTTGATAAGACTAGAGAGGGATTTGAAGGTAAACTTGAATTATGGAAATCAACATTAGTCCATATCTTTTTGCTTTAGTCATGATTGTTAGCACTAGACATTAGCTAGAGGATGTACCTTGGTGCATGCTTTTTGTTGATGATATTGTTCTTGTTGATAAGACTAGAGAGAGAGTTGAAGGTAAACTTGGATTATGGAGATCAACATTAGTCTATTTTTTTTTATGTTTTAGTCATGGTTGTTAGCACTAGATATTTGCTAGAGGATGTACCTTGGTGCATGCTTTTTGTTGATGGTATTGTTCTTGTTGATAAGACTAGAGGGTGTTGAAGGTAAAGTTGGATTATACATGGAGATCAACATTACTCCATATCTTTTTGCTTTAGTGGTTAGTAGACCTAGTGAGGGTATTGTGACTTTGAGCGAACAATTCATTAATAAGTGTAACATAATTTTATGTTATGGATATTAGAAATATATAAATCCATTAAATTTTTACTCTTATTTATAGGTTATGGATATTAGAAATCAACGAAGTTGGATGTATAACCGATTTTTACTGTAGAATTGCTTTGATTGCATTGCACCATATACTACCTGATTTATTAAATTCATATGCATATTTGTTGCTAGAAAATAAATTTTGGGCTATATGATTCAATTTTTATGATTAATGTAACTCGTGACCTATTATACTATGAAACATCGAGGAAGATTTTTATAAGGTGGGTAAATTATAAAAACAAAAAATTTAAAAATATATATGAAATATAAAAAATCTTTATATGAGGGCTACAACGTTGGGAAAGCATCATTGTGGCTTTGAATTCTCAAGAAATTTTGAAAATAATTCAATATAATGGTGCTGAGGTGGAGTTACAATAGTGTTGTTTTATATACTATATTGCGACGTTGGGTCATGGGAGCACCATGGTGCTAGGCACTAAAAAGAATTTTTCTATATTTTATCATAAACATCACTGCCATTCTACCTCCACCTCTTCCCATTTTTTTTCTTGCTGGGGAAGAAGCCGAGGAGAAGAAGAAGAGAAGGGAGAAGAGAATAACAGAGAGAGGAAGCTCTTTGGGGCTTTTTCATCTGTCACTTCTATTATAAAAAGTGTTCATATCATAGTAAGTAACTTTTTCTCTGCATCTATTTTCAAAGATTATGAGATATAGCATAATTTCCCTCTCCCCATATTGGTAAAAATATGATATCTCCAATTTTAATAAACTTTCACCATGTAACTTTTGATATATGTTATACATCGTTAATCTAAATACTTTGAGTGACTTATATTGATTTTTTTGCTGGATGGTTTGGCTTATATGATATTTTAAATGAAATAAATAGGAAAATAATGTGTACAAAATGATCAGGTATTAATGTACTAAATTTAGATTTGAAATACCTAACATGCATATTATTACTACTCATTTGATATAATACATGCATATTGATGAGTATATTATATATATCTATTTGTTATGATTGTTGGATATGATATGTACAATGTGCCGGTTATTATGATCCACATGATATGAATATAGTGTAAGAACATGCAAAATGAATGAACTGATGTGTTATATGATTGATAAGGCTGATGAATAAAATAGGATTGATGATTGAAAATTGGTGATTAATAAGATTGATGATAGATATGATAAGATCGATGATCAATATGATGGATAACAGATGATATGTACGACTTATAAAACTGATGATATATATGATAGATAAATGATGACATATATGATAGATAGATTGATAACAAATGTGATACACTTATGACTGATATGATAGATAGATTGATGAAATATGTTATCTATAATTGATGATGGATAAGATTAATGATACTTGAGATATAATATACAGTGGTTAATTAATTGATGATATGATTGATTTGTGTGATTGATTATTTGATTGACATGATTGGTATGCAGCGAATTGATAGGATGGTGATGTGACCATATATGGGTGATGTGTATATGATGATACTATATATGATATTTTCATATTGAATGCTATATGTTCATACAATTATATATTTCTTATATTTGTTGATGTATTGCCTTTAGTTATAGATATTGGTAGCTTATTGGACTTGGTATAATTTTTACATATTTTCAGATAAGAGTAAGGATCATGTGAAGTGAGTCTCTAGACAACATACTTAGTTTTCCATTATGCACTTATTAGTCATTCTTTTGTAGTAATGATGAGCCAATTTATTTTGTATCATGACTATTGTACATATGTTATTTTGGGCTTGCATCAATTATAAATATTAAATATTATATAAATGAATTTACATTTTTGCCATTTATATTTTGTTGTTCATATGAAAATAGTTAGCTCATGATCTTCAAATTAAATTCTTCTGACTTTGACTCTAGGGAGTGACAATATGCATGCCCCACTACCTACTTAGAGCTCCACTTTCACTTATAACTTTCGTAGTCAACCTCCACTAGATGAAGGAGACCATTTTGAAGTGACTTACAACATCACTTTTACTTATGACTTCCTTGAACCTTCCACACATGCATAATCTGACGTGATAGATGGGGCCAGAATCAGAAGAAAAAACATAACATATAGCTGGACCCATATAACAAAACTTATAGTGCACTTTATCAGTCTCTCACATCATAACTTCCACCATATGATCATGCATTCATATGCAAAGATTTGTAGAATTAACAAGTATACAAAATGTTGAACATGAACACATGTATGCCACACAACAAAGGATAATGCATGTATAATTGGCTCATATTTTAAAATTTCTTATTTAGAAAATCATTTATAAATGGTCTTTAAAACACCATTATAGAACCTTTAATGAATCATAAGCAATGTCAAAAGTGCCAATTTTTAGAAAAAAAATACTAACAAATTCATTAAGGTAAAATCAATCGATGAAAAGTTTCTTTTTTTATAATTAAAATAACCAAAATAAAATATGTTATAACATATTAGAAGTTACTCGATGGAAAGTTTATTATACTCATTAAAATATTTTTTCACCTTATAGTTTTTCACAGAAATATATAAGAATTGAAATCAGAAATAGGGCATTAGCCTTGAGTAGAACAATTCTCTTAATATACCGGATATATAAGACTTTGATCTAAAGTTTGATTAGACCAAAGTGAGGCCAACTCAATCTGATATATATATATATATATATATATATATATATATATATATATATATATATATATATATATATATATATATATATATATATATATAAATATATATATATAAAATTAAAACCCACAGAGGGGCCTACGTGTTGATTAGAAAAAGCGGTTACAAAGTCCTTAAAAGGTTCGACCAGATCACAAATGCTCCACAGAGCTACAATCCAAAAAAAAGAAAAGAAAACCTATGATCCGGTCAGTCCTTATCCTACAGTTGCAAAAATAATTCCAAAATAATGACGGGCTGATAAGCGACAGCACCCAAAAAAGGAAGATCCAATAATTATCGTTCAGAACGAACTTCCTGCAAAAAATAACAACTAACTGGAAAAAAGATTGCACGATGAAATAACTGCGTACCTTGAGGTCATCCAAAATGTCCCGATAAGACGAATTGATAATCCTGCACGAAAACCTCCAGAAATAGAGATTAGAAATCATATATTTATCATTGATTTCATTGATAGAAGTAAGACTAATCAGTCCCCAACCAAAAATACAAAGAAAGAGACGAATGCCGCAACTGGGCACCGCCAACCCCCCAACAGAAAAAGAAAAGCTCCCAGTAAGAGCACAGAGCTTGCTATAATGCCTGAAATAAACCTCAAAAAACCTGATGAAAAGGAAAACCCAAAACTCCCTCCCACTGATCAGAGAACAACACAGAGCCAGGAAAGAAAAGACCAAAATCAGCAACAGACAATAACAGGACCCGTTATCATCCTTAAACAGTGGAGAGAGGCAACAGAAAACAACATTCCCAGTAAGCAGAAACAACCAGTAGCCGAAAATAAACCAATAAAACAAAAACCTCAACAGCAAGAAACTGGATTGCCACACCAACCAAACAACAATCCAGATGAACCACCCAGCCACAGCAAAACAGAAACAGAGGAACAAACCGCAAACCAGCAACAACAAAAGCCCACACAAACTCAACTACAAACATACGGCACCTCCAACTCCTATAGTTTCAAATACCACAATAACCTCTTAGGGAAATTAATCATAGTGAAGTCCTGAGTATCCATTAAATTACAGCCAAATTGGGCAAGCCAAGCAGAACAAAGATTGCTCCCATGTAACATACTGACAAAAGAGTAATTTAAACCCGCAAGACAATTTTTAATATCTCTATAAAGATAGAAATAATTAACACTACAACTAACATCCTGCTCCTCCACAATAAACGAAAAATCAAAAGAAGAAACCACTTCAATAATCAAATTCTCAATATTGATGTTAGAGCAAAATTGACAGCCATAGATCAATGCTTTAAGCATAGCAGGTAAGTACTCAGAATTGTTCACAGGCCTAGAAAAACCAGCCACAAACAAGCCATTACTATTTCTAATAACCCCACCAAAACCACCTTTAAGCTGGTTAATGCAAACATCAATATTGAGCTTGTAAAAGTTCTGAGGGGGTTTGATCCACTTGAAAGAACGAACCAAAGTGGGCACCTCATTCAAAGAGTCACCAAGACTAACAAAAGCATTAAGATAATTCTTGAAATTCTTAACAGAGAGCAAATTAACCGCCATAAGGCCCAACACCTTATCTTTAACTTTTTGAATAACCTTCAAATGATCCATCCGGATGTCATTAAAAATAGAATTATTTCTCTCCAACCAAAGAAACCATAAAATAAGACAAGGAATCACATTACGAATATGGCCTTTCAGGTTAACCATCCAACCTTTCAAAAACAATTTAAGGGAAAGATGAAAGTTAACACAGTTTAAATTAAATAAATCATCAAAGTAGACCCAGGTTTTAACCGCAATAGGCCCCGAAATCAACACATGGTGTATGTTCTCGGAATGATAGCAACATTGGCATTTAGAAGCAAAATAAAACCCCTTATGAATCAAGTTATCGTCCATAGGAAGAAATCTATGTAAAGCTCTCCAAACAAAAATAGAAATAGTAGTGGGAATGTTATTATTCCAAATGAAAGAGTAAAGACAATTATAATCACTTTTACTTCTAAAAGCATTCCAAGCATTTTTAATAGAAAAATTGCCATCCTTAGCCATATTAAACATAATAATATCCTTAGAATGAGTATTAATAGGCACTTTAAGAATCCTCTCTTTAATACAATCCGGAACCTCGTTAGAAAGCTTACCCGTGTCCCAACAGTTATTAATAAAAAACTCATTTACTTTAAGCAAGGACTTCAAAGAAGTATTTAAGATGTTATCAATGGATTTATTACCAAGCCAATTATCTTGCCAAAAAAATAAATTGCCACTCCCTAAACCCCAAGAAAAAAGGGGAAGCACTTCCCACTTAATCTTACACATCCTCCTCCAAACTTTAGAAATACCATTCTTGACAAAAAATGTTAGAAGGATGAATACCGTTCCCATACTTAGCATGCATGAAAAGAGACCAAAGAGAATCTTTAGACAAAAATTTAAACCAAAGCTTAACAGAGAAAGCTTTAGCAAGATCCCAAAGATTCTTACATCCAAGGCCACCTTCTTCCTTCACACCAGAACAAGAAACCCATTTGGCCCAATTAATCTTAGTGGAAGAAGTAATGCCACACCAGAAAAAATTATTAAACAAATTATGAATTCTCTTGCAAACATTATTAGTCGGGGCAATAGTTTGAAAATTGTAAACAGGAAGAGCATAAAGCACACTTTTAATAAGGGTAATTCTACCCCCAAAACTAAGAAAATTAGACCCCCAAGAATGCAACTTTTTCTGAATGCTGTCAATAAGATCATTAAACAAAAAATTACTCTTTCTACCTTTAAAAAGAGGAACCCCAAGATATTTGATAGGTAAAGTAGAATGAACAAACCCAGTAGCATTTTGAATAGCAAGAATACACTCATTAGAAATCTTATTAGAAGGGATAAAACAACTTTTATTCTTACTAAAAGAAAGACCACTCATGTTAGCAAACCTGTGTAAGAAATCATTAATTCTTTGAATACGATTGATGGTAGCATTAGTAAAAATAATGAAGTCATCCGCAAAACATAAATGAGAAATATGAAAACCTCCAACCGATTTGAAATAAAGGTTCGGATATTTCTGAAACAAATTAGAGAAGCCCCTAGACAAAATATCACCAGCAATAATAAAAAGGGCAGGAGAGAGATGATCTCCTTGATGCAAACCATTAGAGGACTTAAAAAAACCATGACTAGAACCATTAATAATAAGGGAAAAATAGACGTTGTTAATGCAATTTTTAATGATGGCAATGAAACTAGAATTAAAACCAAATAACTCAAGGGCTAAATAAATAAAATTCCAGTCAATGTTATCATAGGCTTTAGCAATATCTAACTTGATAATTAAATTACCTCCTCTAGCTTTCACATCTAAATCATGCACAAGCTCTTGAGCTAACAAAATATTATCAGTGATAGCTCTCCCTTTCACAAAACCCATCTGATAAGAAGATATAATGTTAGGCAGGATAACAGAAAGACGGCTGGCAATAATTTTAGACACTAATTTATTAAAACAAGTGCAAAGGCTAATCGGCCTGAAGTCACTCCACGTCTTGGTAAAATTATTTTTAGGAATAAGCACTAAAGAAGTAGCAGAGAAAAATCTAGGCATAGGAGTACCATTAAAAAAAACCAAAACCGCATTAAACATATCATCACCAATAATGTTCCAAGCTTTTTGAAAAAAGAGAGTGGTAAAACCATCGGGACCCGCCACAGATTCACAATTCATGTCCATCATGACATTCTTCACTTCCTCCAAAGACGGCTTACATTTAAGTAAATTATTATCATCAGTAGAAACAATATTAGGAATGAAGGATAAGTCCATATCAAGAATAGGAGAAAAGTTCTTGTTAAACACATTTTGAAAATGCTCAATAGCTAAATCTTTCACCTCCATGATATTGTCAGTAAAAAGAGCATCCTCCTTCTGAATTTTAATGTTGGAATTTTTAATACGATTGCGATTAACAATATCATGAAAGTATTTGGTGTTTCTGTCCCCCTCACCCAAATGTTTCGCAGCAGCTTTTTGCTTCCAATACACTTCTTCCTGATTTTGAAAATTAATCAAATCCACTTTGTATTTAGTAAGAAGGTCTAAGTTAAGCACAGAGGGATCATTTCTATAAGATGATTCAGTTAAATTAACAAGATTCTCAGCTTGAATAATATTAGAGAAGATATTCTTAAAGACATTCCTATTCCACCAGTTCAGCTCTTGTTTTAATCTCTTAAGCTTAAACCAAAACCTCACCATACCTCTCACCCCAGTATCAGGATGAAGGGGGGCAATCCAATACATATTAACAGTATTCAAAAAAGAATTATTAAGCAACCACATATTTTGAAATCTAAATTGAGGAGGAGCATTATATAAGGAATTCTTAATAGTAATCAATAAAGGAGAATGATCCGATAAAGTCCTAGAAAGATGTTGAACATTAGTGGCATTAAAAAGGCTAATCCAAGCATCGTTAAAAAGCACACGATCGAGTCTTTGCCACAAATGACCCCTATTCCAAGTAAAACTGTCACCAACAAAACCAATGTCATTCAAATTACAAGTTAAAATCATATTATTAAAATCGTCCATAGAACGAATAGAAGGGGAAGTACCACCCATCCTTTCGGAAGAACATGAAATCACATTAAAATCTCCACCCACAAGCCAAGGGAGATTGCAGAGACTATGAAAATCAATGAGAGAATCCCATAAAGCCTTTCTGATATATAGAGAAGAGGCAGCATAAATAAAAGAGGCAAAGCATTGAACATTGTACATCTCAATTTTACAATGAATTACTTGAACTTGATCACCAATAACATCAAGGATAATCGGGTTTTGCCAAAAAATCCAGATTTTATTGGAAATATTAGAAATAGCATTATGAAATTCTAAAAACCGACAGGTTTTAAGAAGATTGGAAGAATCAATGAGAGGCTCAAGCAAAATAAGCATATTAATATTGTGAATACGACATAAATTCTTAACATGATTACGAGAAGAAGGGCAACCAATACCCCTAACATTCCAAATAATCGAATTTAACATAATAAAAAGAATTAATGTTAAGTATTTGACCTAGTGTTCCTAGCAGGCTGCAAAATAACATTCTTACCCTTCTTACTTTTTTTACTCTGAACTTTGGTAAAACTCTTATCATTATCAAACATGGCATGACATTTAGCATTAATATCTAAATCATCATAATCAATAAAAGCATCACTAGTATATTGAGAATGAGTAGGAGACTTACCCTCCAAGTTTAAAGTAGAGCCATCATCTTCCATGAACTTATCATCTTCATTCATGTTATCATTACCTTTACAACCATGAATGATATCATTACCTTTACAACCTATTCCTTTCGAAGAAGCAGAATTAGCAACCTTTATGGGACAAATTTCTCCTTCCTCACAAGAGACATTATTAATTTCAGCTCTTTCTCCAATCAGATGAACGTCTAAAGCAGTGTTTTCCTGATCAACATTCGTAGCCATACCAATTTCAGCATTAGTAACCGGAGTGACAACATTACAAGCATTTGAATTACCCAAGTTATCAAGCCCATTCAAAGCAGAATAATTATTAACATTCTCCACATCCTTAAAATCAACCAAAGCCTCACAGTTTTGTTTAGAGTTTTCCTGATTAATACAAATATGATTAAAACCCTCAGACAGCCCTGCATCAGCTAACACAGGGCAAGAAGGATCTTCAGCCAACAGAATTACCTTTCCCTTATCGGCACACACCTCATCCGGATGAGTATTCGGTTTATTAGAAGTACATAAACTAGGAACTTTTTTAAAACATTCACTAACAGCATGTTCGTGCATCTTACAGAAAGAACAAAATATAGGTAAATTTTCTATTTCAACTTTTTGAAAGTAACCTTTTACCTCAGATCCTAACCAGATTTCAGTAGGATATTTTTTAGAAACATCAAGTTCAACCAACACCCTAGCCACCGAAGGGCGAGAGATAGAGCGGCTTGATCCGTTTGGAGCGGACGGCCAAAAATCGATGCTAAACCAAATAAAATCTGCTGGTTAAAAAAATGCAGTCTCAAGTTAGGGAAAGCTAACCAAACAGGAGCTATTGGTGATTCCTCCCTCACATCAAAATCCGGGGTCCATTTCAACAATCTCATTTGACATCCTTGAATGTAATAAGCTCTACGCGAGAAAATGCGACTGTAGTCTAGATCATTCGAGAGTTGAATAACAATATGTCTTTGGTCCAGTAATCCCACATGGAAGGAACCTGAGAGCTTAAGATTGAAAAAAAACTTACGAATCATGTCAAGATTAGACCTCCGTAAAATAAATTTACCAACTAAAGTAAAAGCAAAAGGAGCAGCAAGTTGATCAACAACAGCTTCCTCAAAAAGTAAAGCCGGATTTCCTTTAACCGAAGCATGCACATAAGACAGCTTCGGAGCAGAAAGGGAACCCCCAGCAAGGGCATCTTTGAAGGATCGAGATTTACCATCCATTCCTGATTTTAAAGGCTGTGATGATGACGGAAACGTCATCATCCCATACCAAAACCGGAGGAGAGAAAACCCTCAGAAGAGAGAGAAGCCAAAGAAACGAGCAAAACCAAAGTTAAAGCACGAATATCATCGGAGAAATCCAGCCGGAAAGCCAGAAACGCCAACCCTAGAAAAATCGCCTCGAGCTTGAAAAGGCGTCGAGATAATACAGACAAATATATATATATATATATATATATATATATATATATATATATATATATATATATATATATATATATATATATATATATATATATATATATATATATATATATTTCATAGTTTAATTATTTATAAAATATATGAAGAATATATTGAAACTAAAGGCATATATGTTTTTTTTTTTTAAGTTTTTGTTTTATCCCTGTAATTTAGCAATTAAAATAATAAAAAGAATTTATTATACGTTAAAATCTTAAGTATTCGGTTTCAAGTCATTATTTTGAAATTTTAATTATATTATTATATAATTGGAGTAATTTATCATAAATAATGGGTTTATTTAATTTATGTTAAAATGATCTCAACATTTTTTGGCAATTACGTATGCCATTAGTTTTATAATATTTAAAAAATGTGTAATTTAATATTGCATTTAAAAATGATAATATTAAAATGAAATTAAAAAATAATGATGATAATTCTTATGGCATGTAGGATTCTCAAAGAGTTTTGCTTTCTGCCGACTCTACTCGTTTAAGACAATTTTTTATTAAAAAGTTTCAATCCGTCCATTTCGTATTCGAAACAAATCTTGTTTTTTTTTTTTTTTGCTTACGAATATGTTCGTCTCTTTTTATTGGGTCGGCGTCGCATGCGAAGATTGAAAATAATTATGTTTAAATATTCAAGTAGGCATAAAAAAAAATTAAAATTATAGAAGATGATAATATCAAAATGAATTTTAAAAAATTTAAATTTATCTTAATATATTTTTATATATTTTAAAAATATTATTATATACTGAGTTTAAAACCAATATGCAAAATAATTTTTCGAAATTAATTTTTTATTCAGATGATTTGACGCTGGTGGGCCCATCTAAAGTAGGGCGGTCGCATTCAGTTCGCATGTGGGACCCACTAATAATTGATCGCTCCCAAGTAGACCAGGTTTCTCAAACTCTATTTGCAATCTGCGCCGTTCACCAAGATTTTTACGTTGTTGGGTAACTAATTTAGCGTTTAAGTAAGAGTTGTGAAAATGGAATTGAATAATGAACTCAAAGAAAGAGAGGATTATAATTTCAATCACATTTAAATTGGATGATATAATAAATATTAAAATTATTTTAATATATTAAAAATATAATAATTAAAAATTTAAAGTATATACATAATTATTTTAATTAAAGCTTGAAAATAAGTTCGATTAAGATTTAATATAAATTTTTTTAAGAAATTTGATTACTCATTAATATGATTATAAATATATGCATAATATAAATATTAACGTTTTAAAAATAAGAATGGATCGGCAGGTTGAACCGGTTGAATCAGGACCCGGTCGGCCAAAACAAGAATAACTAGCGCGAAATAAGGAATAATCGGTTTGAACCGGCAGTTCGACTTTTGAATAGGAAAATTAGTGTCAACTTTCAAAAATCAACCGGTTCAAGATACCATTGATTTCTAGTTCATTTTGAATCCAATGGTTTGAAACTCTAAATTGAAGGTATAATAATATCTATTTCGCTATTTCGACTTCCCTCCTAGTCTCATGAATAGTACCTGTCCCATTTCTTCTTCTTGTTCTCAAACTTGAAGATCGACCGCAAGCTCGTCGCCTCCAATGAAGGCTTCTCACCACAGCATGTACTCATCATCTTTATGGCACACGCCTCTTTCTCCCCACATTATTGGTCATCATCTCTCTATCCCAAGACTGATATATCATTAAAAAAGTATCTTGATCGGGCACGAATCTCGAGGCAAAAATCAAGTTGAAAACTTTAAAATTAAATCATAAACCATCTAAACTTTGATTTCGACAAACTATAATTGAATTGAAGGTCTTGACAATTAGAACCCAACGACACCAAATTCGACCTAATCTGAGCTCAAAAGGGTCCAAATGAAAGACCCAAATCACATTTGGAAGGTTCAATAAAAAATTTGGATTACTACATCATTTCCAACTGGTGCGTGCTTATAGTCAAATCGAGGGGCTCGACGAGACGAATCCAACAAGCCCAAGATCGTAGTATTCTGATATCATTAAGATATTCAAATACTCAATAAACGGTCTATGATCATGGGATTCAACTTTGGTCGTCCATTCAAACTACCCTCAATTTACCCTTGATCTTCCTCTTATTTACTACCCATGCCACTCTCACAAAACTATGAATAGACCCCTCATTTTTCTTGAGAGGGAATCCCCAAGCAAGAAGGGAAGAGAAGGAAGAGAAAAAAAAGGAAGAGAGCTTTTCTTGCCACCAGACTCTCACAAAATCTTAAAATGAGGTCCTTCAACTCCTGTGAGAGACTCGACAACCTGTGCTAGCACCATAGGAGGAGTTTCTTTTCCCTTGATATCCACCATTGGCAGAAGATGTTCAACTCAAACATCTTCATGTAGAGATTCCTCTTCCTCCAACAAGGAGGAATATGCAATCGCACCAAGACAATGAACTTGTTGACACTACAAGTTCTTTCCATCATTCGCATATAAATCAGCAACCTTGCATTCCTTCAGATATCTCTGAAGACTTAATTTGACTGCACATTACTGAGCTCCCTCATAATACCCTACAACATGAATTATGAAGATTGGTTTGAGAAGAGTTTCCCGTGGGAGGGGTAAGATAACCTCTTCGTTAGTGGGACTTCTAGGAGTCATCACCCTTGACTAAAGTCATTCTTTAACATCCCATTATGCAAGGATCCAAATTATCGAGCATCAATTCCTATAATGGGGCATCCAACCCGTACAAGCATATCGATCACTATATAATCATCATACATATCCAGTGAGCCTCAGACGCACTCCTATGTTAGGTTTTTTCTTGCTACCCTAAAAAGACGAGCTAGAATGTGGTTTTATTCATTTCCAGCGAGAATTATCCCTAAATTCATCAAATTAGCCAAAGTGTTTATCGAATAATTCATTGCCAATTGAAGAATTGTTAAGGATTCTTCTCATTTTTTTGAGATCCACCAAAATAAATGAGAATCATTGAAGAAGTATTTTCAATGATTTTTCACTAAGGTTTAATAAATTCCAGGAGTAGATCCTAAATTATTGAGAGGAGTCATTCTTAAAGGCCTCTATCTTGGCCCCTTTTATTCGGTACTCATGCATGACATGATTTATTCATATGCCGACCTGATCCATCACGTGGAAGCACAAATATTTGTAGATAAAGCCATAAGTGCTCATAAAAGTAGTTTGATCAAATGAATAGAAAGCAAAAGAGTGCACTTGGGATGGATAATTCATTCCTATAATAAATGAAACAAGGGAAGAAATACCTACCTCCTAGGCCTGCAATACCACAACAGGAACCTCGACAGGAAGAGTATACAGCATTGAATGTATCTTCGACAAATGTGTTGATGGACTTCTCAGATTAGGAGAACATGAAGTGGCCTAATCCTTTGAAGTCGAATATAAAAAATCAGGATCAATACTATCATTTTCATCATACTTATCGCCACACTATCGAAACCTGTAAGCAGGCCAAGGATGAAATTAAAAGGCTTATATGCCATATTTATCTTCAATAGTTTATTTGAGATCTGCCTATTCAAGAGGAAGCTCACCCCACTAGCAGGTAAAATCAACAATAATAAAGATAACCATTGAATAATGTCTAATAGTTGATGAGATTGAGACCATCATAGGAGGCACCTTATTATTTAATATGGTCTTATTAGCTGTAGATGAAAAGATGACACTGAAGAAGGCTCATATCGATCATTCTATTACTTTTGATGATTACGATTTGGAGGGAGTAAAATACAGGGATCAAGATCTAAGATTCTCATATTCTCTAGAACCTTCCTAGAGTAATCCTTAGCCATTAGATCAAGATCTAATGGCTCATATTTGATTCCACATGGACAAAAGACCAAAATAAGCTTTCCACATAGGATGTACCCTTGTCCTTTAGATGCTCTGCTCCCACCTACTCCCTGGACAGATGTCAAGCATCCAGAAGCTCCCCATGTTGATCTCAGCCCTTGATTTGATCTGGAGATGGCTGAATAGGGCAAAATGCCCTAAGAGAGCCTCATTCATGCCCTAGCTCTTTCTCACTATCAAAAGCCTCTCAAACCCAGCCACCAGCCCCCTTAAGCTCTCTAGACCTCTCTCCACTGATTCCTAACTCGATCTCAACGGGAAAGATCACCGACGATCATCCTTCCGGTGAGATAAGGGTATTCCGTCCAAGCTCACATTGTAGTTGATCCAGGTGTTGTTAGCTCGAGCGATCTTCATCAAATAGGAGCGTGGACAGTCTACAACTACAACTGAATCATTTCCCTATAAATTCAATGGTAAAAATCTTTTAAAACCCTAGATATAGGTCACTAGATGCCTATTTAAATAGCATTAAATTAAATGCTTTAACTTCAAAATGGTTGATTCACCAAAGTTTATGTTCATCACTTTAATTTGAGTTTAAAATTTCAAGCAAATTGATCGAGCCGATTTTAAGAACGATCCAGAAAACCTTTTTTAGGGCATTTTCCTAGTCTAGCTCAGGCGTACACTTTCTGGACCGTTGATCGCTCGATCAATGGTCCAGATCAAACCGTTCGATGCTTTATTCCAGCCGTGTATTTGATTTTGCGTACGACTTTTGGTCCGACGGCATCCGGACCCTTCATTTAGAACCGCGGGATCAAGCTGTCACCGTGAGATTAGATCGAAGCCGTTGATCCCAAAATGCGGAGGATCGGATGGCCGGGATCGTCTGCCTACGTGGTTAAGTGAAACCGCGTGAGGTACCCGGCGAGCGACCGTGTTAGCCGCCACGACGCGTTTGATCCAGCGCTCGCCACGCGTCCAGCTGTGCCGCCGTTCCTTATATAAATAAAATAGATTATTTTTTTAAATGCTTTTTAAATCACAGAACTTCAAAAAATCATAATAAATAAAATACAGAACCAAAAAATACTTATAATATATCAATCTGTTTGTATTTCTATCTTTTTTTTTAAATAAAATAAAATCATATTTATTATTATTCTTACTAATAAAATTAGAAATACATAAACTTATATTTTATTTTTAATTAATTATATATAAATTATTTAACCTAAATTTTGGCATGAATATTCTTGAGCAAATACCTGAATTCCAGTAGTTGTTATACATCTGTTGGAGTTATGTTTGGACAGTTATTAAATTTCTAACTAAAATATATTTAGTAGTTTAAATAACTTGTGATTAATTAATAATTTAAATAATCTTTTAATAATTATTTTATAAGATTATTTTGATAGTTTAAAATTTCAGAAATGATTAAGTCTAAATTAAATTAAATTTAAGAACTATTTTGGAATTTAATTAATTTGAAATTATTGTAAAAATGTTTTAATTAACTTCAAAACTTCAAAAATTTATATAAAATTTAATTTAAATTAGAAAAATATTAATAACATATAAAAATTTCTGAAACTTCAAATACTTTAATTCAAAATTAATTTCAAGCTATAAAATTTTAGTTTACTTTAAATAATTTCAATTATTTGAGTATATTAATATTTAATTACTACTTAATAAAGTAGTATATTATTTATTTTCAAAATAATATTTATTTTCAAATAACTTTGAAAATCAGTGGATCTCTCAGTCCTTTAAAATTTTATTTTGATGATATTTTGAATTATTTCATTTTAAAATGTATATTATATATATGGATATATATATATATACTTATGTATTTTTTTAATCTATTTTAATATATTATATATATATATATATATATATATATATATATATATATATATATATATATATATATATATATATATATATATATATATATATATATATATATATATCTTGAAAATTTGAGAGATCCTTTTGAAGTTTTAAGCATAGATTGAGAATTTTGAATAGAAATTATGAGGGAGAATTGGTGGGTAATTAATTTTTAATTATCCACTAATCAATTTGATATTCATGGTACATACTCTTAGCTTTTGCATGCTTAGGTTGCACACACTCGCACTTAGCCTAGGGATCTCATAAATTAAAGAATTTGTGTGATTGTATGTATTTATATCATGCTTAGTCAAGGGTTAGTCAAAACTTCAATTTAAACCCATTAAACATAGCGACATCATTAAGGACAAAAATTAAGGACTTTGATTAGAGAACTTAGAAATTTCATTGTGATTAGAATACACCTCATTTTAACTTGAAACTTGGAAATTTCAAACATAGTGACATTCTCAACCTTAAGAGAAAATTTCACTAATTTTTGAAGTTGTTAATCCCCCTAATTAATTTTCCTAAGTTTAAGTCTTAATTAAGCTATTAAACATTTCAGAAAATCTAATAAATCCTTTTTAAGCCCAAAAAATATGCATAACCCCTCTAACTGATCAGAATTAAATCATTAAACAAGGAAAATTAAAATCCTCTTGATTTGACAGAAATTCTGTAATTAATTTAATTTTAATTGAAAACCTTTTTAATTAAAATAATTAATTAATAATTATTAAAAATTCCAATAAATTTCCAAACACTTGGGAATCCCTCCTTAGGTCATTCCTGACCTTTGGAGTTGATTTCAAGGAGTTAGGAACCCATTTGGAGTAAAACCATAAAAAGGTCCTTTAATTAAACAATTTCAAAAGTCCATTAAATAGTCAGAACTTTGAAAATTCATAACTAATTCAAGAAAAATCTAAATTGGCCAAACTCACTTGAATTCAACTTCTAATAATTTCTAATATTTATTAAAAATATTAAATTCTAGAAATCTGTAAAAATTTAAAAAGTCAACATATTGGTCAACTGTAGGTCAAAACTAGTTCAAAACTTCAAACCTTTGTAATAAATTGTAGAAAACTCCGATTTAAACGTACTTACTGTCTAACGGATCATATTAAGGTCTAGTATTTTAATAAAATACAAATATTCTAGAACACACCCTTAATCAAAAAGTCAATTTTTGACCCTTTAATTAAGTGATTAAAATATTCATAAAACTCAAAATTACTTTAAAACTCCAGAAAATGTTAGCTTAATGTTTAAAAATTCAACAAATCTTTTAAAACATAACAACCATCCTAAAGATGAAGTTTATTGGTTGGACTACTCTGGGCTGTGGGTCTAAGTGTCCTAAGGAGGCTGGTTCCTCGAGCCTGGTGGCACATCGCCACGAATCAATTAATGGCAAATTTAAATTAATCAACTTTAAAAATCAGTGATCAAACACTTTTTTTTTTAATAAAATATATTAACTTTCAAACCTTAATCAACTTAAAACACTTAATTATATCGGGTACCACTAGGTAACCCAGGCCTACAAGGCTATTAGCTTAGCCCCAAGGAAGGTGAAATAAACTTCACGGCCTCAGTGTGAAATAAAGGTGATTCCCAACAAATAATTAATAATTAACTCTAAAATCTATTCAAAGTCATTAAGATTTAAATTTTAATTAAATATCCCTTAAGCCTTTCCACCAATCAAATCCTAAATAACTTTAACTAATTATCCTATTTAGGACACATCTAAACCACATGACCTACCTCACACACTTTAGATGATTTGTTAGGATTACCGACTCTAGTTTTAGTATAGGCCGGTGTTTATCTTTATGTAGTTGTGTGCCGTATTTTTTAAGCTTTCACTGCATGCTGTTTGCTAGTGTAGAATTGATGTGTTTATTTACTTACTTCCTGCATTCTATGATTGATTGTGCGTTAGATCTACCCCTAGGTTAGGGATGAATTATACTAGTGCAATATTATGCAGGTGGCCATGCTCGTACAAGGAGCTGAAATTAAAGGGGGGAATTAATAAAAAAAAAATACTCTTTACACAGGTACCTGCCGCGCTTAAGACCCCCTTTAAATAATAAGAGCATGGCCAAGTGTGACTAAAAATTTCATTTCAAAAATTCTTATAATAACTGCTTGGGATTGTTCATATAACTGCTGATTATTAGGATAACCCTGCAGGATCGAGTCTAGATTTTTTTATTTGAATTAATATAAATTTAAATTTAATAAGGTTGTAAATTCTTTAAAATGATTTGAGATTGGGATATAAATATCCAATTTGAATTCCAAAAGAGGTGAAGGCATTCTTAAAGGGGGTGAGTCTTCTTCCATTTGGAAGACAAATTAGGATACTTTCAAATATCCAAAGAGGAAAGATAACACCCCGATCAAGGGGGAGTTTCTTTTCATTTGGGTATCCAGAACCGACGAATCAAGATGTTCGTGAGAAGACGAAGAAATGAACAATGAAAAGAATCCCAAATCTCAAAGTCATCTAATTTAGGATTAGAAATCTGGGTTGTTGTTAGTGGTGCCCGGCCACTTTAATTTCCTGCAAAATTCTATGATGTAATAATAAGGGCACTTGCCTACGGACATTTAATTTGATATATTTAATTTGATTTAATTTATTTAAATTGATTGCACATTAGAGATACTTGCTTTTCTAATCGTTTTATTTGCATGCCGTATTTGATTTGACCCGGAGTATGAATTTAGGCTCTTAGGAGTTTGTCAAAAATTCTTTGTTGGTGGAATTTTGAAAACATGTTTTGAAAATATTGGTTTTCTTTGGGGATTTTAAGATTAAGGTTAAGTTCTAATTCTAAGGTCGAATCGACTCGTTAGAAAGAGTATATCACCCCGGAGGGCGAAAATAAACTTTCATAACGGTATTCAGACTTAGAATTATGAAATTCATCTTGAATATTGTGAGCAGATGCTAAAGAGAAATTCATATGACCCCGAAGGGTCAAAATGAGGTTCAACTGAATATCCAGCTACAATATTCAAGAAGTGTGATCGTTAGGTTCACATCCAAAGCCTTATCAAAGAAAGATATATCTCTCCGAAGGGAGAAAATATCGTTCGATGATAATTCTTTGATTGTTATAATAACGATCACTAGTATTTTAAGTTTTCCCAAAGAAATCCAATTAAACTTTGAAAAATTAATTTTAAAATCAGGTGTGTGTGGTTCTAAATCTCCTACGAGCGCAAGCCCTCGTAGTTAATTACATCGTAGGGAAATAAAATTCCCTACGAAAACTCTCGATTAAAATAGTGGCAAAATTTTGTTTAGAGTTTCTAGGAGTGATATCAAAGTAGGAATAGAATTATTGGAAAATCAAAAGGGAATGGATCAAGATTGAGCAGTTATTAACGGATTTAAAGGATGAGAGGTAGGGGACACTTTGAGATTCCAGAACCATCCTGAAATGTCCCAACTTAATCTAAGTGTTGGGCTTTATGTTTTGGACTTGAAATGATATTTAATTAGAGTTGAGCATTTTATTAGAAATTTGGGATTAGATTCCCAAAGTTTGGGGTCTTATAATCAAAGATCTGCCCCGGATCCTAAATCTATTTTGGACACTGGACCACAGTCGTCCGATCCTAACTAATGCAGTGCAAAACCTGGACTTACCCCGGCCTTGATTGGGGAGCCAGCTAACCACCTAACCGATTTAAAAGAGATGAATCTGGTCTTTTATGAAAGAGTGGTAGGGACGTTATAATTAAAGTTTTGAAGAATTGGGGGCCGACATCTAGAGATTCTCCTAATTGGCCCCTTTGACTTATGTTGGGTGCTAAAATGCTAAGGACTATGAAATTAAAATTTTGACTCTTTAATTTGTATCTAATGCAATGCATGCTGGTTAACAACCTCAAATCAAATATGTTTGAAATTTTTAAAAACAGGCTTATAAAATAATTTTTTAGAAGACTGGACTTCCCCAGGTCTGGCACCTCGTCCTCATAGGTCAGACTATCCGGACTCTACCCGCAGGCGGGGAAGGGTCTAAAACAAGAAAAAGAGTAATGCAGAAATATGCATGCGACCCCGGGGTCGATCCCCGGCTAATTCCCTAGATTCGTTATCTTTCTATGTTATTTAGACTCGCTAAAATTTTAGACTTTTAAGATTATGAGTATAAAACTTTCACACCCTCACGAGCCTCACGAGTCCAGGCAAAAACAAAGAGCGACATGCAATCGCCAAAAAACTAGTAAAAACAAGTAATCCTAAAGGCAATCAATTCATTACATCAAATATTTAACTAATTAATAAATGTCCATAGGCAAAATTGCCTTGCTTATTACAAACCAGAATATTACAGAAAGTAAGGTGGCCGGGCACCACTGACAACAACCCGGATTCTAAACCTAGTAATGACGCAAGTTATTTTGAGTGGGATACTCTCAATCTTCAAATCTTCAAATCTTCAATTTCATTCTTCTTTGGACTCCTTTTCTTCAATCTTCTTGGAATCTTCGTAGCAGATTACCCAAATGGATAAGAGGGCACTTCCATCTAAAGGGGAAGGCCACTCTTTCCTCTTTGGGTAAGGAAGAGGTATGATCCAAATTTGGAATTCCAAATGGAAAAGGAATGTTCCCCAAAGGGGTATCCTTTCCTCTTTGGAATCCAAGCTTTGGATCTATGTATCCCAACTCAAGATAAACTTTCACAACACTTGACATTCGCACAAATTACATTGATATCAAAATAAAAATCTAGACTCACCTGCAGGGTTATCCTAAGCAATTAATATATATAAAAAAAAACAGTTATTCCCAAGCAGTTGTATATGAGCAGAAAAGAAAGTAAACACACTGGCCACGCTCTTTTTATGATTTGGGGGCTTTAGCAGCTGAAGCACCTGTGCAAAGAGTTTATAATATTTATGCATTTTTTATTTGCCCCCTTTTTATATTGCCCTGCATGAGCGTGGCCACCTGCAGAAAACTGTGTCAACATCCAGATCGTACCTAACCTAAGGGTAATCTAGTCGCCAAACACATCAATCCATCCACAGAGTACAGAAAAAGTAAGCATACACAGCAAAGCAATTTCATCCACAACATGCAGTGAAAGCTACGAAAAATCCGGCACACAGCAGTAAAGTAAACACCGGCCTATCCTAGATCTAAAGTTGGTTGTCCTAGCACATCATCTAAAGTGTGTGAGAAAGGTCGTGTGGCTGGGGTAGATCCTAAAGTGGGTTATTAATTGAAGTTGTCTAAAAGTTTGGATTTGTTAAGGCTTAGAAGGGGATTTAAATTAAAATTTAAATATTAATGAATTAAGAATTTTAATTAAATATATTTTAGAAGTTAATTGATTGCTACCTTTGTTTCACACCGAGGCCGTGAAGTTTATTTCACCTTCCTTGGGGCTAAGCTAATAGCCTCGTAGGCCTGGGTTACCCAGTAGCAATCGGGGTTGATTAAGTTATTTAAATTGGTTAGAATTAAAAGAGGTGGATTAATATAAAAAATGAGTTAATTACTGATTTTAAAAGCTTGATTAATTTAAGTTTGCCATTAATTGATTCGTGGCGTTGTGCCACCAGGCTCGAGGAACCAGCCTCCTTAGGACACTTAGCCCCGCAGCCCGGAGTAGTCCAGCCGATAAACCAAATTAATGTGATTGAATTAGAGATTTTAAAATGTTAAATAATTAAAAATTAATCAATTTTAAGGTTTGACACCCTTTAGAATTCATTCGTGGCGTTGTGCCACCAGGCTCGAGGAACCAGCCTCCTTAGGACACTTAGCCCCGCAGCCCGGAGTAGTCCAGCCAATAAACTTCATCTTTAGGGTGGTTGTTGTGTTTTAAAGGATTTGTTAAATGATTTTAAGCATTAAACCAATATTTTCTGAGTTTTAGAACGATTTGAGCTTTATGAATTTTTTAGAATATTTTAATGAATTAATTAAAGGGTTGAAAATTGACTTTTGATTAAGCTCAAATTCTGGAATGTTTGTATTTTATTAAAATACTAGACCTTACTACGATCAGTTAGAAGGTAAGTACGTTGAAATCGGATTTTTCTACATTTTATTACGAAGGTTTGAAGTTTTGAACTAGTTTTGACTTAAAGTTGACCGATTTGTTGACTTTTTAAAATATTGCAAATTTCTGGAATTTAATATTTTTAATAAATATTAGACCTTATTAGGAATTGAATGCAAGTGAGTTTGGGTGATTTGGATTTTTCTGGAATTAGTTATGGATTATCGAAGTTTGGGCATTTTAATGAATTTTAGGAATTTCTTAATTAGAGGGTCTCTTTTGTGATTTTGCTTCAAACAAATTCCCAATCTCTTGAAAACACCTCCAAAGGTCAGGAATAACCTAAGGAGAGATTCCCAAGTGTTTGGGAGATTTTTTTGATTTTTTAATTATTATTAATTAATTATCTCAATTAAACATTGATTTTTACTTAAAATTAAATTAGGGTTTAAATTGCTGTCAAATCAAAGGGCTTTCAATTATCATAGATTAAGGACTGAATTCTGGTCAGTTTGAGGGTTTATATGTAATTTTTGGATTTAAATTGGATTTATTACAATTTTTAGAAGTTTTAAAGGCTTAATTAAGGGTTTAAGACTTAGAAAATTAATTAGGGGACCTAATGATCTCAAAAATCAGTGAAAATTTCCCTAGGGGTTGAGGGTGTCACTAAGTTCAAATGTTCAAAGTTTCAACTCAAGGGAAAGTGAATCCTAATTATGGAAATTTTTCTAAGTTTTCTATACATGAGTCCTTAATTATTGTCCTTAATTATGTCACTAATCTTGATGGGCTTGAATCAATGTTTGAACTAACCCTCATACTCAATACACAAGGCATGCATGAACCACATAAACACATTCAATACCTAAATCTAGGAGAGCCTTAGACTAAGTGGTGTGTGCACCTTAAGCATGCAATTAACTAATTAATATAATTAAGACAAAATTAGTGAATAATCAAGGAATGATTATCCACTAATCATCCCCATTAATTCCATTCAAACATGCTCAATCAACATTTAAGATCTCAAATGAAATCTTGAACACTTAAGGATTTACATATATATAGTTTCAAAATATATATTAAAATACATAAATATAAATGAATTTATATATATAAATAAAAATATATATTATAAAATAATTAAATATATTATTAAAATACATGTTAATGGGTTGAAGGATCCACTGATCTCCATAGAAGTTTGAAAATAATAAAAGATTTTCCTTGTATTTTTTAAATACTTAAAATTTAATTAAATATAAAAAAGGTTGAAAATACTCCAATAATTCAAAATACCATCAAAATCTATTCAAATAATACTGAAAATTTTTCTGGAGACCAGCCATGCACTCAACAACATGCATGCCAAATTTCAGATAAAAATAATTTGTATATAATTAATTAAAAATAAAATACATATTTCTGTATTTCTTAAATTACTAATAAAATAATAACCAAAAGGGTTTGATTTTATTTTTAAAATAAACTAGATGAAATTCTGAAAATTTTGATATATTATACTCAATTTTTGGTTATGTATTTGATTTACTATAATTTTCCAAAGTTTCTGTAATTAAAATCAATTAAAACACATTTTTTTTAATTAAATGGCGGCGGTCAGACACGCAGCGCGCTGGGATTGGCGGGATCGAAACCGCACGACGGCGGGGACACGCGTCGGCCGCTGGCCGCTTCACGCGGTTTTCACTTAACCACGTCAGCGGCGCGTGACAGCCGTTGGATTAACCGCGGGTTCGATCCAACGACTGAGATCAGATCCCGCGGTTTGATCTCACCAGGAGAGGATCAAACGGCGGAGATTCGATCCCGCTGTTCCGAATGGACGGCCCTGATCTCGCCGGACGGCTGATCGAACGAGAGATCGAATGCGCGGTCGGATCAGACCGCGGAAGGGCTCGATCTGGACCGTTGATCGAACGATCAACGGTCCAGAAAACGTACACTCAACGGAAACCGTGAGTGACGCCCTAGAGAACGTATTTCGCCTCGTTCTCTCGATCGGATCGATCATTTCACTTGAAATTTTAAATGTAGATTAAGGCATGAACAGAAATCGTGGGGAATAGTTCGTTTTAGCTAAAACCCTAAAAGCATAAAGCTATTTAGATCTAACTAATGTGAACTAGATCTAGGGTTTTAGGGAGTTATACCGTTAGATCTTCGAAATTTCTGGATGGTTGAGCTTGTAGATTGTCCAAGTGAAGATTCCCAGCGAAAATCCAAGCTCGAACGCGTCTGGATCGGCTGCTATAGGCTTGGGACGGTCTAGGTGGTGGGTTCGCCGGAGAACTCGCCGCCGGTGACGTGCAACCACTTGGATTTTGTAGTGGGGAGGTAGAGGAAGCTCTGGAGATTCAAAACGAACTGGGGGCAGGGCTTGAGAGGGCTTGAGTAGTGAGAGATGATTAGGGTTAGAATCCTTTGCATTAAGCCTTTTCCCTATTCAAACGCCCCCAGGCCAAACGGATGGCTGGGATTGACTCACCAGGGGCTTGGATGTTGCCAAGTGTCCCTGGGACAGCCAGAAGGCTGACCCAAAGGCTGGGCACGCCTCAATCCTATTGGGTGGCTTTGGGATGGGTGGAGGGGACATTGCCATTTAAGGCTAAACCAGGCCCTGAGCCTGGTTAGGAGAGCTCCAAGTGAGCTTTAGGACATTAAGGGGTTGGGCTAAAGCAGCTTAAATCAAGGAAAAGGGGATTAGCATGTGATAAGGCCTTCTAGAAGAGGTTTAAGCTTGGGTTTGACCAGGTTGACCAGTCAACTGGTCAATAGAGCTGATGTGGCATCCAAGCAGGTCATGGAGTCTCTTCAAGTGGCTGGATGGGTGTGGCTTGAGCTAGGTCCAATGGGTTGAAGGTTTGACCATACAAATGGTCCCTTAAGCCTTGGTTGACTGGTTGACCAGTCAACTCCATCAAGGGTTATGAAATTTTCAATTAGGTGATTCAAATGAGTTGATTAGGTGGATTGGAGGGTGGTTCCAAGAGCCATGTATGTCAAATAGATTAAGAAGGCTTTAATGGGCTTCTAGGCCAAAACTGGTTGACTTGGTCAACCAGTTGGGTTCAAGGGCTAGAAATGGGTCCAACAAATTCAAAATGTCATCCTGAGTCTATTGGATGTGGTCCCAGGGTTTGGAGGGGTCAATTTGGTCAAAATCACCATTTGAGCCCTTAAGGGCTTGTTTGGTCAACCTGGGTTGACTTGGTCAACCAGGTTGACCCAGGGTCTGGGTTTGGGCTCAACAGGTTTGAAATGATATTTTAAAGTTAATGGAAGTGGTTGGATGGCATAAAGAGGTCATTTGGGTCAAAACACATGTTTGGACCCTTAAAGGGCCCCTTGGGTCAAACCAGTTGACTTGGTCAACCAGGTTGACTCAAGGGTTGGAAATGGGTTCAAAAGATTTGAAATGACATTTAAGATTTGTCAAAGGTGGTTGCATCCCATTTGGGGCTCATTTGGTTTGAAATCCCCATTTGAGCCCCATAGGGGTGTTTTGGTCAATTTTGACCTATTGGTCAACTATGGTCAAAAATGGGTCTGAAAAATGCAGTTTACTGCTCAATGGGTTAAAATCAAGGGTCTGGAAGTGATTGGAGGCTTGGATAAGGGTTCCAAGGTCAAGATCTCAAAGGGGTTAGGCTCAGTGGCATAGGCAGTAAATATTTGAAGGTTTTACAGCCTTTGAATTTTAATTCAGATTCTGGGGTTAGAGACCTCAGAATGAGCTCAAAATTGGAGGGTAGCCTTTAGAGACATGTCTTATCACTTTGCAAGTGATAGACCCTGAATCAGAGGCCATTTGACTGGGTTTTGAGATGTTTGAAAAATCTCTGAAAAGGGTGTTTAGGACAGGGCCTTAAAGGTTTGAATTTGAGTTTAGACTTCTGGTTTGGATTTGATTTGAAGTTTAAATTAATTTGGACTTGAATTGGATGGAGTTTGAGATTCAAATTGGTCACAGGTAGGAATCAAATTGAAATTGGAGTGGATTAAATATAGGAATTGATTTAAAATTGAGGTTGATCAAAGGTGGAGGTTGATTTGGAGTGATCCTAAGATTTAGGAGAGTTCTAAGATCTAGGATTTAAAGGGATCCTAGGCTCTAGAATAGGCTCTAAGGTCTAGTTCTAGAAGGATCCTAAGGTCTAGAGTGGATCCTAGGGTCTAGGATTAAATCTGGCTTCTGGAAGGGTCTTAGTGACCTCATACAAAAATGAGGTCAACAAATGGACCCCCAATGTGTGTGGTAGAAGGAACTTCTGCTGCACACATTGGCGTTGACCGAATGGAAGTAGAATTTTGGGAGTGAAAGGGAGATCATCTCCCAACCTCAAGCCTATAGGATGCTAATGGAAGGCTTACACCTATTGGATAAAGAAAACTGGTAAAACCAAGGTAGGGAATACCTAACCTTGGGTCTAAGGAAGGGCATCACCCAACCTTAGGTCTACAGGATGCTGATAGAAGACTTACTCCTAGTAGACAAGAAAACTGGAGAAACCAAGGTAGGGAATACCTAGCCTTGGGTCTAAGGAGGGCATCACCCAACCTTAGGCCTATAGGATGCTGATAGAAGACTTACTCCAAATAGGCAAATTAACTGGAAACCAAAGTAGGGAATACCTAGCTTTGGGTCTAAGGAAGGGCATCACCCAACCTTAGGTCTACAGGATGCTGATAGAAGACTTACTCCTAGTAGACGGATCAACTGGAAACCAAGGTAGGGAATACCTAACCTTGGGTCTAAGGAAGGGCATCACCCAACCTTAGGCCTATAGGATGCTGATAGAAGACTTACTCCAAATAGGCAAATTAACTGGAAACCAAAGTAGGGAATACCTAGCTTTGGGTCTAAGGAAGGGCATCACCCAACCTTAGGTCTACAGGATGCTGATAGAAGACTTACTCCTAGTAGACGGATCAACTGGAAACCAAGGTAGGGAATACCTAACCTTGGGTCTAAGGAAGGGCATCACCCAACCTTAGGCCTATAGGATGCTGATAGAAGACTTACTCCAAATAGGCAAATTAACTGGAAACCAAAGTAGGGAATACCTAACTTTGGGTCTAAGGAAGGGCATCACCCAACCTTAGGTCTACAGGATGCTGATAGAAGACTTACTCCTAGTAGACGGATCAACTGGAAACCAAGGTAGGGAATACCTAACCTTGGGTCTAAGGAAGGGCATCACCCAACCTTAGGCCTATAGGATGCTGATAGAAGACTTACTCCAAATAGGCAAATTAACTGGCAAACTAGGATGGTGCCACGAAGGGCGTACTCCACCACTAGCGAATGGGAATCAGGATGGTGCCACGAAGGGCGTACTCCACCACTAATCTCCGGGTCAAATGCCAGGGTGGTGCCACAGAGGGCGTACTCCACCACTAGCGGGTCTAATCCTAAGGGAAGGAAGGACCTAACCTTAAGGAAAAGGCGAAGAGCGTAAAAAAAAACTTAAAAAAAAAAGGTAGAATCAAACTGTAAATCAAGAAAAGGAAGTTTTATTGATTGATAAAAATGAGCTACATCAAGCATAGTATTTCTTAAGGAAACGCCCATTAACAGGTAGCATTG
This sequence comes from Dendrobium huoshanense, assembly GCA_016618105.1. Lineage (NCBI taxonomy): Eukaryota > Viridiplantae > Streptophyta > Magnoliopsida > Asparagales > Orchidaceae > Dendrobium > Dendrobium huoshanense. The sequence continues at coordinate 14,178,336 of CM028349.1, read as the reverse complement.
GGTGGTTCCCTTTACAATCTACTAACTGATACGAGCCTCCTTCGTAGACAGTCTCTATAACGAAGGGTCCTTCCCATGTAGGTTCAAATTTGCCTCCCAACTTCCGATGGGCCAAGATAGGCCTCCGAAGGACCAATACCAAGTCTCCCGCTTGGAAGGTCCTAGGTCGCACTAACTTATCATGGGCTTGAACCATACGGGATTTATACAACTCTAAACTTTGTTGAGCTTGGAGACGTCGCTCTTCAAGGCCTTCGAGTTCTTCCAATCGTAGTTTTGCATTTTGTTCATTGGTAATTTGATTCCGAACTGCAATTCTAAGCGAAGGGATTTGTATTTCCAAGGGTAGAACAGCCTCAGATCCATACACTAGTGCAAACGGGGTGGATTGGGTCGGGGTTCTATAAGTGGTACGATAAGCCCACAGAGCTTCCACCAACCGCTCATCCCACTGCCGTTTGTTATCATCAAGGGTCTTTTTGACAATTTGCACCAAGGTTTTGTTGAAGGCCTCGGCCAATCCATTCGCCCGAGGGTAATAGATCGTCGAATATCTCCAATCAATATTATGGCGCCTTACAAAACTATTGATTTTTGTAGACTTGAATGCGGACCCATTATCGGATATGATTCTGCGGGGTACGCCGAATCGATATACAATATGGTCACGAAAGAATTTTAAGACATGGTGTGATGTTACGTTTCGTAGGGGAATTGCTTCCGCCCATTTTGAAAAGTAATCAGTTGCTGCTAATATGAAACGATGACCTCTCGCGGAGGGAGGGTCAATCGGCCCAATGATATCCGTGCCCCAACTTTCAAAGGGCCACGAGGCTATCGTAGGGTGTAACACATTAGGCGGCTGATGTAAAACCACACCATGGACCTGACATTGATGACAGTGCTTTGCAGTATTCATGCAATCGTCAATCATTGTAGGCCAATAGTATCCAAGTCTTTTAATCTTTAATTTCATTTTTGGACCCGATTGATGAGCACCGCACAGTCCTGAATGAACTTCATTAACAATTTTCTGGGCTTCTCGCTTGTTCAAACAGCGCAGCCACATGTGATCAAAGACCGACGGTACAACAGATCGTTAACTAGTGCATATGATAGGGCACGTTTCTTAATCTGGTTGGAGAGTGATTTATCCTGGGGAAGCTTCCCTTCTTTAAGGTAATCGACTAAGGGTCGTCTCCAATCGCCTTCTTCGTCAGTCGTCGAAGAGGCAGAAAGGATCTGAAGGGGAGTCTTACTAATGTGTTCCAAATCTATAAGGGAGAGAGTCTTACGACCCTGTATCTCTATAGGGATGGAATCCTCCTCAGGACATGCAAATTCCTTTGCAAGTTTTGCTAAGGCATCCGCCGCAGAATTGCTTCCACGGGGAACCCTATACAAAGTAGCAATGGGAATTTGTTCCAACAAGTGAAGCGTATACTGGTGATATTTTAGGAGATTCGGATTCAAGACTTTATAAGTTCCGGCGACTTGGTTAATAACTAGTTGGGAATCTCCAAAGATCTTAATCTCTTTAATCTCCATTAGAATTGCAAGTTCCAAACCAGTTATCAGAGCTTCGTATTCAGCTTCGTTGTTTGTGCAAGGCTCCGATAAGTGGTAGGAAAAATGCATCATTCCTTTTTCTGGTGTAATAAAAATTAGACCGACTCCAGCCTTTCCAGGAATTACAGATTGTTGGGTCGCAATCCTACGAGAGGATGCTGCCCCATCAAAATATAATTCCCAGATGGCCTCGCCAGATTCCCCCAAACTCATGATTTGTTCGTCGGGTAAGTCATCATTCAGAGGAGAATCTGCTGGCAGCGGGTGTGCTGCCAGAAAGTCGGCAACAGCCTGTCCTTTCACAGCACGAAGAGGAGTGAAAGTAATCTCAAATTGCAACAATATCATAGACCAGCGAGCTAAACGTCCTGACAACGTAGGTCGGGTCATAAGATATTGCAAAGGATTAACTCTTGAAATCAGACTGATTGAGTGGGAGAGCATGTAATGCCTCAGTTTCTGAGCTGCAAAAACTAAAGCAAGACAATGCTTCTCAATTGACGGGTATCGAATTTCAGTAGGAAGGAGTCTTCGACTAAGGTAGTAGAGAGCATTCTCTTTTCCTTCGTCGTTAACTTGAGCTAACAGAGCACCTAAAGACTCATCTAGAGCTGCGGTGTAGAGGATTAATGGCTTTCCGGGAATCGGAGCTGCCAAGACTGGCGGGTTAGAAAGGTATTGTTTGATATCGTCAAAAGCATTCTGACACTTCTCGCCCCATACGAATTTAGTATCCTTTTTCGCAAGGACAGAAAAGGGTTGACATCTCCCGGAAAGATTAGAAATAAACCTCCTTATATATGCCAATCTACCTTGTAGAGACCTTAACTGAGTAAGGCTCTTAGGGGATGGCATATCTAAGATGGCTTCAATTTTAGCAGGATCTATCTCGATTCCGCGGTGCCTCACTACGAATCCTAAGAATTTCCCGAAGCGACGCCGAAGGCGCACTTCAAGGGGTTCATTTTCAAATCGTAGCGGCGCAACCGTTCGAAAACAACTCTTAAGTCATACAGGTGAGCCTCTTTAACCTTGCTCTTGACAACTAAATCATCAATATAACATTCAACTTGATTATGAATTAAGTCGTCAAAGATACGGGTCATGGCCCGTTGGTAGGTTGCTCCGGCATTCTTTAAGCCGAATGGCATTACCTTATAACAAAAGATTCCAATAGGGGTTCTGAACGCCGTATTTCTCTCATCTTCAGGGGCCATCTTGATTTGGTTATAACCCGACGAGCCATCCATGAAGGAGAAAATAGCATGTGAGGAGGCAATGTCCACCATGAGTTCTGGTATTGGTAGGGGGAACTCATCCTTAGGGCATGCCTTATTCAGATCCCTATAGTCGACACAAATCCGAATCTGACCATTTTTCTTTCGAACTGGCACGACGCTGGCCACCCAAGAGGGGTATTGTTCCTCTCGAATGAATCCGGCCTCTGCCAATTTCTTAACTTCAGAAACGACTTGTTGCTCAATCTCTAAGCGCATGCGTCGAGGAGCTTGTTTAACAGGGATGGCATCATGCCGAACTCCAAGTTTGTGAACTGCTACCTCAGCAGGCAAACCTGGCATTTCGTCATATGTCCAGGCAAAGCAATCCCTAAACTCGAATAACAACTGGATTAAGTCTTGAGTTTCACCCTCGCTCAACAAAGTACTTATGAAAAATCGGACGGGGGTCATCATCGTTTCCCAAGTTAATTTCTCTTAACTCATCGACTGTCGACTTAATTTCCTCTTCAAATTCAGGGGGTGCATCCCGAACTTGAAGATCATCGGGATCGTCTAAAGTCTCCAAACAGAGTCCATCCAAAGGACAAGGAGGATCTGTAGGGACATTTGGAGAATCGAGATGGTAAGTTATCATTAGGCAATACTCATCATCATCGAATGAACTAACTGTTCCAAAGCCAATACCACTTGTTGGATTTTTATTTACTTTTGTTCGCCAAATATTCTCGTGGTATCTAGCTTGACCCTTAGTCCATCGGTATGGTATAGAACCTTTAGAAAAAGTATTTTTTACACAAACAGGGAAGTAGCCGAAAGGTAATTCCATTAATTCATTAAAATCTGCCTCCTCAAGGGTTACATCACCTTCGTCCCTTGCGGAGGAGGAGCCAGGAAAGAATTTCTGGACTTTCTTAACTTCACCATCCAAGTTGGGGGCCACTTTGACTTCCAACCCTACAACCCTGCCTGCCGACAGTGGGGTCAGAGAAAGGGCCTCAATCCTTCTAGTGAGCTTTTCATACATTGTTAATTCAGGCTCGTCACTTTTAACTTTTGAAATATCTACCTCAGGGTCACTGTCCTGGTCTAAGGTGAGATCAAATTTTGGAGGAGTATTTATGTTTTGATAATCGAGAGAGAGGGCAGCACCTTGACTTTCTAGCTCACTATCGGAATCTGATTCCAAATCAATGTATACGGGTGCTGCTCTCCTGTCTAATGAAGCGCGGCCTCGACCTCGTGCCCTTAAAGCCATCCTCCCACCTCTTTGAGGTAATGTGCTTGGAGGTCTAAGGACAACAATATCAGAGTCGTCTTCACTACTCGATTGAATCATTTCTTGATTGATATTCTTATCTTTTTCTTTCTTTTGGTTGAATTTTTGTTCAACCATTTTCTCCTCAAATTTGATCTCTAATTTAGAACGGGACGAGGACCCTTTTGGTACGAAATATGCAGCATCTTCGTAGATCCCAATTTCTTGAATCGAGAATGGTTGCAAATCACCCTTAATCACATGTTCAATGCCATCTCGTTGATACTTAATGCATTGGTGCAGGGTAGATGGAACCATTCTATATTCGTGAATCCAAGGTCTACCTAGAAGTGCGTTAAAGGACGTAGTTGAATCAATTATATGAAATTTAGCTTCAGTTTTTAAACCTCCTATCTCTAGGAGTAGAGTGATCGAACCTAAAGCTCTCTCGCCCTTCTCGTTGAACCCACGAAGCACCAACCTGTCGGTTGAAAGCTTGCTAGTATCAACTCTGAGATAAGCAAGGGTCTTTATGTTCATCACGTTGACCGATGCACCCGGATCAACAAGGACTCTTGATAACTTGAAATTTCCCACATCTACAGTAATGTAGAGGGGACGATTGTGGTCAGCAGTTCTCAAGAGTAAATCTTCGTCTGAAAAGGTAACCCCAGGGACCTCTTTGAAGTAGAGAGCCTCACCTTCTGAAGTTGCAGCCAACTGTGTTAAGCAAATCTCGGGATCGAGAAGTGCTTTAATTAGAGACTCCCTCATTTCTTTGGAAAGAAGGAGGGCGTCATAAATACTTAATTTTGCTGGCAACTTCCTAAGGTGGGCTAGAACATTGTAATCAACCTTAGGAACGACAGACTCGAAACCCGGAGGAATTAAAGGGAATTCTGGTTGTTGAGGGGAATCCGGACTTAAATTTTCGAATGAAGGTTGCTTGCCTTTATCCTGAGGGGGCAACCTAGGGGGTAAGACTTTACCGCCACGGAGTTGCACCTGCTCGACGTCTTCGGGCGGGCAAACTAGGGCAGTGTCTACACACACCATAGGTGTTGGATCATCATTTTCTGAAAGCGAGTCAGAATCTGAAAGTTCTATCAAGATAGGATTTCCTTGAAAATTGATTTGAGGGAAATCGCTTTCTGATAAAGCTTCACATTCGACCTCTTCTTGAATAGTCGATTCGGGGAGGTTGGTTTGATTAACCTCAATATTTGGTTCATTAGGAGTTTGATTCAAAGCAGGAGAGTCATCAATTTGCATTTGAGATTCATGGTTAATCATCAAGACAGAAGTAGAAGGATGTTTTTTATTCATCTTTTGACCCTTCGCCTTTGATGGGGCAAAGTAAAAGTCAGATAACAAAAGAGGGGAAAGGGTTTTAACACCACCATCCGCCATTCTAATACATCTCTCATCTACACACTTCCTCTCTACAAAATCAAATTTCTCTTTTTTCACATTTTTCTCAGTAGTTCCTAAGACTACTGGAGAGGGAAGTGGCTCAACATCCTTCTGCGAAGCGTCCAGGTCAACTTTCCACACCGGGGCCTGGGCTATCGTAGTCAGCTGTTGAGAAAGACGAAAAGACTTGTTAATCGACTTTTTAAGTGCCCGGGACAAAGCAATGTCCCAACCATCTTCAACAAAACAAGAAGAGTTAAGAGGATTACCTGAAATGGTCTTAATTGAAGCCTTTTCTGGATCGACCAAGTATTCCTTAGGTATTATGATGTTACCTTGGGTGTAGTTCCTCTCAAGCCAATCTTTGAACACAACGCAGTCCTCAAGAGGGTGACTAAGCATCCTGTGGTACGGGCAATACTTGGGATCATCTTTCTTGCTCTCATCCTCAGGCCTCCTAGCCTCTGGCAACTGAAAATCTGGTTTCTTTAACAGACTCCTGAAGATCTTCTTAACTGACTCCCTTTTAAATGGATAAGGCTTTGCCAATCTCTCTCTAAAAGGGATGAAAGAGGGATCTCTAGTATGTTGAGGAACTATCTGAAAGGGCTGCTTCTGAGGCGGCTGTGGTGGAAGTGGAGTGCTAGGCTGACTAACCACTGGCCTCTTTCCTTTATCTACTGCTGAGACCACAGCTTTCTTTTCAAATGTCTTCACCAGTTTTGGACCCTTCCTTTCCTCAGACTGCTCTCGTAAGAATGGCATCCTAGGAGCCTCTTCCTGCAAATTGCTAGCCTTATTAAGAAGTTTCTCAAAAGTTTTAATAGTGAAACCCTTCAGGAGAAAAGCAACAGGACCGTGGATATTCTTCAACAGAATCTCCACAGCATGTTGTTCTTGCAACTGGGGTTCACACTTCATCGAGAGGTTTCGCCACCTCAAGATGTACTCAACTAGAGACTCTCCCGGCTTTTGCTTTTCAACCACGAGATCGCCCACGGTGGTGCGTTGTTGCGCTCCAGAAAATCTCTTAAGAAAGAGGTTTTCTAGGTCGCTAAAGGTTCTTACTGAACCGTTGGGCAGATCGGCGTACCATTCAAAAGCAATGCCGGATAGACTACTTACAAATTGGCGAAATAGTAGAGCATCTGACCCTCCTGCGTTGCAACAGCTTGCTCGGAAGTGGGCCAGATGCTGTCTCGGATTTTCAATTCCGGTGAAAACTTTAAAAGTTGGTGGCACAAAGCCCTTTGGGTAAGGAACTAAGTCATATTCCTCGGGGTAGGGTCTACCCTTTGCAATAGACACAGTTCCTTGAGCATGGGCTAAGGCCTCCCTTACCTGGTCCTCAATTAACTGCTTGATATCCTTCTGAGGTGGGATCGGAGGAATGGTGGAAACTGCAGGGTGAACTGGAGGTGTCTCTACTGGACAAGGGAGAGTCACAGGTGGTGACTCGAGAGGTCTGGAATTAAGTTCTGCCCTTTTGGCCTTTTCTGTGAGCTCTCGAGCTGATGGTGGATCACAAAAGACTCTTGCTGTGATTTGTCCAACTTCTCTTGCATTTCTCTAACTTGTGACATCATGCTAGCAGCTGAGTCTCCAAGTTTTTTATATGTTCTTCATCTCTATCTTTCACAGACTCATCTGACTCTGACTCGACAGCATGCGGATCATCATCTTTAACAAATCGGCGCTTGCTGGGCTCAGCTTCTTTATTGATCCTCTAGTTTCAACCACATGAATGCCCCCAACATAATCATCTTCATCTCCAAGGAGATCATCCATATCAGGGTCAAAAGAAGCCGTTCCTTCTTTGTTCAACAAGATGTTTCTTATTTCTTGGACTACCTCCTCGACCGGTCTATCCCCAATTGATTTAGGGTCAAGGGGTAAGTATCCTTTATACTCAGCCATATCAAACAACTCTTCAGAATCCATAAGGGCAATGATTTCTGTAAGTTTTGGATTAGGATCTGGTTGAGACTTTGTATCCGGTTCATCTTCCATTTCTAAATCCTGGTCAGTTCTCTCCTCTTCGACTATCCCAGAGCTGGTAGTCAGAAGAGTGGCATCCTCTACAGGGAGAGGGACATATTCCTCAGGAGAAGTAGGAGCTTGTAAAGTGATAGTTCCCACATCTGGTAAGGTAAGGTCCTCAGACACCTGACTAAGGGGCCTAGGAATGACACTCGAACTTTGGGGATCATCAACTGGGGTAGCAGGAACGGTGACTATTGGATCCAGAATCAAACTGGCTGTGGTAGGACTGTCAACCGTAACAACTGGAGTACTAGCCTGAACATCCATCAATTCAACTGCACTCGGAGCGGGGTTGGCTGAAACTCGTTGGAGCTGCAGAATGAACTTAGAAGTTCTAGGAGGTGGTGGCAGACTCTCCAACTTAGTTCTTTTTGGCACATATCTCTATTCAGGAGATTTAGGTCTTTTTCCTTCAAGGTCCACAGACTTTTGAACTTCAAACCCCTTTGGTTTGACAATCACAGAGGCCAATCTTACAGGTTTATGTGGGGGTACCGGGGGTCTACCAGTAGAGTGGCGGCCTCTCTCGGACCCAGTCAACACAATACCCTCTGTTTGAGAGGACAGAGGGCGTGGCACCCAGTGATATTCATCAACCAGTACCGAAGTAGCGGGCTGTCTAGCATACTTCTTATTCTTCCTAACGAATTGAGGGGTTAAATTCTTTGCTTCAGATACTTCTTCCTTCAGCACTTCTTTTTGGAAGCGATGTGAGATCACTCCCTTTAACTGTTTCACATATTCCTCTTTAGTCTGCCCAGTCTGTGCGGCGCAGGTATGAATTATATTTCTCAAAGTCCTTGTCTTTTGAAGGTGTTTTTCTTTCTGAGTCTTCTTGGTCGAGTAGTCGACCGGGCATGGTGGAGAACGGGCTATCCTAGCTATCCTCTCCTCCCCTTGAGCTGAAGCCAGGGGGTAAAAGCGACTTCCCTTCAGGAGGGGAGAGGAAGCAGGGATAGGTAGCTCCTCAACAGCCTCAGGTTCTACTTGGGCCAAGGTCTTAAAAGGTAGGACTCTCTTAGCCTTAGAGATTTTCTTTCTAAGTCTCCTCAAATAGTTCTTCTTCTGATTCTTAGTGGTGAATCTAAGTCCAGAACTAGATCCTTCTTCAAAAACAGACTTAATTTCAGTGGAAGGCTCAACAACTGGTTCAGGTTGTTTCTGATCATCACTGACTACTGGCAAGATGGGTGCAGATCCCACAATTAACTCAACTACTGGGGGAGTTTCCTTACTGGCATCCAGGCTCACAATCTGGTGTCCATCCATAGAGAGCTCCAGAGTACTGAATCCCATTCCAAAAATAACAGTGCTCCCTTGGTCATTAACAGTTGAGGACAACTCTCGGTCAAAAGAGAAAATCAGTTGGCCAGCCATTTGAAATTTTCTGAAAGTTAAAGAAAATGATTGAAATTAGATTTTTTTGAAAAGAATGGTAGAAAAGTATTTCATTGTTATTTTTGAAAGTACGACATATGTCGGCCCACGAAGGAATCGTGTGGGGTAACACATGACAACTTGGAGTTTGAGAAATAAATTTTTTTGAAAATTTTGAGAATTTGAAAAGGGGTTTTCTTACAAGTTCCAAAACACAACGGACAGAGTTTCCCCTTGCCCGAAGGCTTATGGAATTGTGAGAAAGCTCAAGTAAGGAGGAATAGTTTAACCCTCCCCACCCTTAAAATCAAAGGGGAAGTGAGGGGGTTAAAACTAACAAGTTTGGAATGAAATCAAAAATTTTGAATGCTTTTCAATTTTAGGGATTTATATGTTGAACAAAAAATTTATCGACCATAAATCCATAAAATTAAAAAGGATATCCAGAGATCTGATTTGACACTGTCGCCTCACAGGCTGTGCTGGGGCAGAAGGTCAAAATCAGAACGAAAAGCCAAATTTAGAGGTGAAACCTCTCTTTTAGTACTTTGTTATTATTTTAGATGTTGGCCACACTCACCCAAGAAAGAAATGGGTAGAGGGACCAACGGAAGAAAGGTAGTTAAGGCTACCGATGAAACAAAATTTTGCCATTATTAAAGATGGAGAGAGAGATTTGTCCCACCGGGCGTGCCATTTTTTTGTTGGTGGAATTTTGAAAACATGTTTTGAAAATATTGGTTTTCTTTGGGGATTTTAAGATTAAGGTTAAGTTCTAATTCTAAGGTCGAATCGACTCGTTAGAAAGAGTATATCACCCCGGAGGGCGAAAATAAACTTTCATAACGGTATTCAGACTTAGAATTATGAAATTCATCTTGAATATTGTGAGCGGATGCTAAAGAGAAATTCATATGACCCCGAAGGGTCAAAATGAGGTTCAACTGAATATCCAGCTACAATATTCAAGAAGTGTGATCGTTAGGTTCACATCCAAAGCCTTATCAAAGAAAGATATATCTCTCCGAAGGGAGAAAATATCGTTCGATGATAATTCTTTGATTGTTATAATAACGATCACTAGTATTTTAAGTTTTCCCAAGAAATCCAATTGAATTTGAAAAATTAATTTTAAAATCAGGTGTGTGTGGTTCTAAATCTCCTACGAGCGCAAGCCCTCGTAGTTAATTACATCGTAGGGAGATAAAATTCCCTACGAAAACTCTCGATTAAAATAGTGGCAAAATTTTGTTTAGAGTTTCTAGGAGTGATATCAAAGTATGAATAGAATTATTGGAAAATCAAAAGGGAATGGATCAAGATTGAGCAGTTATTAACGGAGTTAAAGGATGAGAGGTAGGGGACACTTTGAGATTCCAGAACCATCCGGAAATGTCCCAACTTAATCTAAGTGTTGGGCTTTATGTTTTGGACTTGAAATGATATTTAATTAGAGTTGAGCATTTTATTAGAAATTTGGGATTAGATTCCCGAAAGTTTGGGGTCTTATAATCAAAGATCTGCCCCGGATCCTAAATCTATTTTGGACACTGGACCACAGTCGTCCGATCCTAACTAATGCAGTGCAAAATCTGGACTTACCCCGGCCTGGATTGGGGAGCCAGCTAACCACCTAATCGATTTAAAAAAGATGAATCCGGTCTTTTATGAAAGAGTGGTAGGGACGTTATAATTAAAGTTTTGAAGAATTGGGGCCGACATCTAGAGATTCTCCTAATTGGCCCCTTTGACTTATGTTGGGTGCTAAAATGCTAAGGACTATGAAATTAAAATTTTGACTCTTTAATTTGTATCTAATGCAATGCGTGCTGGTTAACAACCTCAAATCAAATATGCTTGAAATTTTTAAAAACAGGCTTATAAAATAATTTTTTAGAAGACTGGACTTCCCCAGGTCCGGCACCTCGTCCTCATAGGTCAGACTATCCGGACTCTACCCGCAGGCGGGGAAGGGTCTAAAACAAGAAAAGAGTAATGCAGAAATATGCATGCGACCCCCGGGTCGATCCCCGGCTAATTCCCTAGATTCGTTATCTTTCTATGTTATTTAGACTCACTAAAATTTTAGACTTTTAAGATTATGAGTATAAAACTTTCACACCCTCACGAGCCTCACGTATCCAGGCGAAAACAAAGAGCGGCATGCAATCGCCAAAAAACTAGTAAAAACAAGTAATCCTAAAGGCAATCAATTCATTACATCAAATATTTAACTAATTAATAAATGTCCATAGGCAAAATTGCCTTGCTTATTACAAACCAGAATATTACAGAAAGTAAGGTGGCCGGGCACCACTGACAACAACCTGGATTCTAAACCTAGTAATGACGCAAGTTATTTTGAGTGGGATACTCTCAATCTTCAAATCTTCAAATCTTCAATTTCATTCTTCTTTGGACTCCTTTTCTTCAATCTTCTTGGAATCTTCGTAGCAGATTACCCAAATGGATAAGAGGGCACTTCCCTCTAAAGGGGAAGGCCACTCTTTCCTCTTTGGGTAAGGAAGAGGTATGATCCAAATTTGGAATTCCAAATGGAAAAGGAATGTTCCCCAAAGGGGTATCCTTTCCTCTTTGGAATCCAAGCTTTGGATCTATGTATCCCAACTCAAGATAAACTTTCACAACACTTGACATTCGCACAAATTACATTGATATCAAAATAAAAATCTAGACTCACCTACAGGGTTATCCTAAGCAATTAATATATATAAAAAAAAAAAACAGTTATTCCCAAGCAGTTGTATATGAGCAGAAAAGAAAGTAAACACACTGGCCACGCTCTTTTTATGATTTGGGGGCTTTAGCAGCTGAAGCACCTGTGCAAAGAGTTTATAATATTTATGCATTTTTTATTTGCCCCCTTTTTATATTGCCCTGCATGAGCGTGGCCACCTGCAGAAACTGTGTCAACATCCAGATCGTACCTAACCTAAGGGTAATCTAGTCGCCAAACACATCAATCCATCCACAGAGTACGGAAAAAGTAAGCATACACAGCAAAGCAATTTCATCCACAACATGCAGTGAAAGCTACGAAAAATCCAGCACACAGCAGTAAAGTAAACACCGGCCTATCCTAGATCTAAAGTTGGTTGTCCTAGCACATCATCTAAAGTGTGTGAGAAAGGTCGTGTGGCTGGGGTAGATCCTAAAGTGGGTTATTAATTGAAGTTGTCTAAAAGTTTGGATTTGTTAAGGCTTAGAAGGGGATTTAAATTAAAATTTAAATATTAATGAATTAAGAATTTTAATTAAATATATTTTAGAAGTTAATTGATTACTACCTTTGTTTCACACCGAGGCCGTGAAGTTTATTTCACCTTCCTTGGGGCTAAGCTAATAGCCTCGTAGGCCTGGGTTACCCAGTAGCAATCGGGGTTGATTAAGTTATTTAAATTGGTTAGAATTAAAAGAGGTGGATTAATATAAAGAAATGAGTTAATTACTGATTTTAAAAGCTTGATTAATTTAAGTTTGCCATTAATTGATTCGTGGCGTTGTGCCACCAGGCTCGAGGAACCAGCCTCCTTAGGACACTTAGCCCCGCAGCCCGGAGTAGTCCAGCCGACAAACCAAATTAATGTGATTGAATTAGAGATTTTTAAAATGTTAAATAATTAAAAATTAATCAATTTTAAGGTTTGACACCCTTTAGAATTCATTCGTGGCGTTGTGCCACCAGGCTCGAGGAACCAGCCTCCTTAGGACACTTAGCCCCGCAGCCCGGAGTAGTCCAGCCAATAAACTTCATCTTTAGGGTGGTTGTTGTGTTTTAAAGGATTTGTTAAATGTTTTAAGCATTAAACCAATATTTTCTGGAGTTTTAGAGTGATTTGAGCTCTTATGAATTTTTTTAGAATATTTTAATGAATTGATTAAAGGGTTGAAAATTGACTTTTGATTAAGCTCAAATTATGGAATGCTTATATTTTATTAAAATATTAGACCTTACTACGATCAGTAAGAAGGTAAGTACGTTGAAATCGGATTTTTCTACATTTTATTACGAAGGTTTGAAGTTCTGAACTAGTTTTGACTTAAAGTTGACCGATTTGTTGACTTTTTAAAATATTGCAAATTTCTGGAATTTAATATTTTTAATAAATATTAGACCTTATTAGGAATTGAATGCAAGTGAGTTTGGGTGATTTGGATTTTTCTGGAATTAGTTATGGATTATCGAAGTTTGGGCATTTTAATGAATTTTAGGAATTTCTTAATTAGAGGGTCTCTTTTGTGATTTTGCTTCAAACAAATTCCCAATCTCTTGAAAACACCTCCAAAGGTCAGGAATAACCTAAGGAGAGATTCCCAAGTGTTTTGGAAATTTTTTTGATTTTTTAATTATTATTAATTAATTATCTCAATCAAACATTGATTTTTACTTAAAATTAAATTATGGTTTAAATTGCTGTCAAATCAAAGGGATTTTAATTATCATAGATTAAGGACTGAATTCTGGTCAGTTTGAGGGTTTATATGTAATTTTTGGATTTAAATTGGATTTATTACAGTTTTAAGAAGTTCTAAAGGCTTAATTAAGGGTTTAAGACTTAGAAAATTAATTAGGGGACCTAATAACCTCAAAAATCAGTGAAAATTTCCCTAGGGGTTGAGGGTGTCACTAAGTTCAAATGTTCAAAGTTTCAACTCAAGGGAAAGTGAATCCTAATTATGGAAATTTTTCTAAGTTTTCTATACATGAGTCCTTAATTATTGTCCTTAATTATGTCACTAATCTTGATGGGCTTGAATCAATGTTTGAACTAACCCTCATACTCAATACACAAGGCATGCATGAACCACATAAACACATTCAATACCTAAATCTAGGAGAGCCTTAGACTAAGTGGTGTGTGCACCTTAAGCATGCAATTAACTAATTAACATAATTAAGACAAAATTAGTGAATAATCAAGGAATGATTATCCACTAATCATCCCCATTAATTCCATTCAAACATGCTCAATCAACATTTAAGATCTCAAATGAAATCTTGAACACTTAAGGATTTACATATATATAGTTTCAAAATATATATTAAAATACATAAATATAAATGAATTTATATATATAAATAAAAATATATATTATAAAATAATTAAATATATTATTAAAATACATGTTAATGGGTTGAAGGATCCACTGATCTCCATAGAAGTTTGAAAATAATAAAAGATCTTCCTTGTAATTTTTTTAAATACTTAAAATTTAATTAAATATAAAGAAAGGTGAAAATACTCCAATAACTTAAAATACCATCAAAATCTATTCAAATAATACTGAAAATTTTTCTAGAGACCAGCCATGCACTCAACAACATGGATGCCAAATTTCAGATAAAAATAATTTGTATATAATTAATTAAAAATAAAATACATATTTCTGTATTTCTTAAATTACTAATAAAATAATAACCAAAAGGGTTTGATTTTATTTTTAAAATAAACTAGATGAAATTTTGAAAATTTTGATATATTATACTCAATTTTTGGTTCTGTATTTGATTTACTATAATTTTCCAAAGTTTCTGTAATTAAAATCAATTAAAACACATTTTTTTTAATTAAATGGCGGCGGTCAGACACGCGGCGCGCTGGGATTGGCGGGATCGAAACCGCGCGACGGCGGGGACACGCATCGGCCGCTGGCCGCTTCACGCGGTTTTCACTTAACCACGTCAGCGGCGCGTGACAGCCGTTGGATTAACCGCGGGTTCGATCCAACGGCTGAGATCAGATCCCGCGGTTTGATCTCACCAGGAGAGGATCAAACGGCGGAGATTCGATCCCGCTGTTCCGAATGGACGGCCCTGATCTCGCCGGACGGCTGATCGAACGAGAGATCGAATGCGCGGTCGGATCAGACCGCGGAAGGGCTCGATCTGGACCGTTGATCGAACGATCAACGGTCCAGAAAACGTACACTCAACGGAAACCGTGAGTGACGCCCTAGAGAACGTATTTCGCCTCGTTCTCTCGATCGGATCGATCATTTCAATTGAAATTTTAAATGTAGATTCAAGGCATGAACAGAAATCGTGGGGAATAGTTCGTTTTAACTAAAACCCTAAAAGCATAAAGCTATTTAGATCTAACTAATGTGAACTAGATCTAGGGTTTTAGGGAGTTATACCGTTAGATCTTCGAAATTTCTGGATGGTTGAGCTTGTAGACTGTCCAAGTGAAGATTCCCAGCGAAAATCCAAGCTCGAACACGTCTGGATCGGCTGCTATAGGCTTGGGACGGTCTAGGTGGTGGGTTCGCCGGAGAACTCGCCGCCGGTGACGTGCAACCACTTGGATTTTGTAGTGGGGAGGTAGAGGAAGCTCTGGAGATTCAAAACGAACTGGGGGCAGGGCTTGAGAGGGCTTGAGTAGTGAGAGATGATTAGGGTTAGAATCCTTTGCATTAAGCCCTTTTCCCCTTATTCAAACGCCCCCAGGCCAAACGGATGGCTGGGATTGACTCACCAGGGGCTTGGATGTTGCCAAGTGTCCCTGGGACAGCCAGAAGGCTGACCCAAAGGCTGGGCACGCCCCAATCCTATTGGGCGGCTTTGGGATGGGTGGAGGGGACATTGCCATTTAAGGCTAAACCAGGCCGTGAGCCTGGTTAGGAGAGCTCCAAGTGAGCTTTAGGACATTAAGGGGTCGGGCTAAAGCAGCTTAAATCAAGGAAAAGGGGCTTAGCATGTGATAAGGCCTTCTAGAAGAGGTTTAAGCTTGGGTTTGACCAGGTTGACCAGTCAACTGGTCAATAGAGCTGATGTGGCATCCAAGCAGGTCATGGAGTCTCTCCAAGTGGCTGGATGGGTGTGGCTTGAGCTAGGTCCAATGGGTTGAAGGGTTTGACCATACAAATGGTCCCTTAAGCCTTGGGTTGACTGGTTGACCAGTCAACTCCATCAAGGGTTATGAAATTTTCAATTAGGTGATTCAAATGAGTTGATTAGGTGGATTGGAGGGTGGTTCCAAGAGCCATGTATGTCAAATAGATTAAGAAGGCTTAATGGGCCTTTAATGGGCTTCTAGGCCAAAACTGGTTGACTTGGTCAACCAGTTGGGTTCAAGGGCTAGAAATGGGTTCAACAAATTCAGAATGTCATCCTGAGTCTATTGGATGTGGTCCCAGGGTTTGGAGGGGTCAATTTGGTCAAAATCACCATTTGAGCCCTTAAGGGCTTGTTTGGTCAACCTGGGTTGACTTGGTCAACCAGGTTGACCCAGGGTCTGGGTTTGGGCTCAACAGGTTTGAAATGATATTTTAAAGTTAATGGAAGTGGTTGGATGGCATAAAGAGGTCATTTGGGTCAAAACACATGTTTGGACCCTTAAAGGGCCCCTTGGGTCAAACCAGTTGACTTGGTCAACCAGGTTGACTCAAGGGTTGGAAATGGGTTCAAAAGATTTGAAATGACATTTAAGATTTGTCAAAGGTGGTTGCATCCCATTTGGGGCTCATTTGGTTTGAAATCCCCATTTGAGCCCCATAGGGGTGTTTTGGTCAATTTTGACCTTTTGGTCAACTATGGTAAAAAATGGGTCTGAAAAAATGCAGTTTACTGCTCAATGGGTTAAAATCAAGGGTCTGGAAGTGATTGGAAGCTTGGACAAGGGTTCCAAGGTCAAGATCTCAAAGGGGTTAGGCTCAGTGGCATAGGCTGTAAATATTTGAAGGTTTTACAGCCTTTGAATTTTAATTCAGATTCTGGGGTTAGAGACCTCAGAATGAGCTCAAAATTGGAGGGTAGCCTTTAGAGACATGTCTTATCACTTTGCAAGTGATAGACCCTGAATCAGAGGCCATTTGACTGGGTTTTGAGATATTTGAAAAATCTCTGAAAAGGGTGTTTAAGATAGGGCCTTAAAGGCTTGAATTTGAGTTTAGACTTCTGGATTTGGATTTGACTTAAAGTTTAAATTAATTTGGACTTGAATTGGATGGAGTTTGAGATTCAAATTGGTTACAGGTAGGAATCAAATTGAAATTGGAGTGGATTAAATATAGGAATTGATTTAAAATTGAGGTTGATCAAAGGTGGAGGTTGATTTGGAGTGATCCTAAGATTTAGGAGAGTTCTAAGATCTAGGATTTAAAGAGATCCTGGGCTCTAGAATAGGCTCTAAGGTCTTGGATCTAGAAGGATCCTAAGGTCTAGAGTGGATCCTAGGGTCTAGGATTAAATCTGGCTTCTGGAAGGGTCTTAGTGACCTCATACAAAAATGAGGTCAACATTCTTCTACTTTAATTAAATAAAAATTTTAAGATAAGATAGAAACTCTAAACGGTCCTAAGAAGTAAGTTCGGACTCGCCGAGGGTTTTTCATGCATTCATATTATACGTTCTCTACCTTGTTAAGCATCTCCCCGCCTGCAGGTTCTGGGAGACCACCTGGCCTATGAGGGTGCCGATCTGTCAAGGGGATGTTATGCAATCTCTAGGGAAAAACCTATTTTCTAAGCCAAAATTTTTAAACTGCTACATATCAATTTTGCATTCAATCGAGTCAATTAGCATGCATCGTATTAGTAATAAATTAAAAAGAGTCTAATATTTAATTGCATTCATTTAGACATCAAATACCCAACATAAGTCTAAGGGGCCAATTAGAATCCGCTCTAGATGTCGGCCCCATTCTCAACAACTTTTCTTAAACAACGTCCCTACCACTCTACAAAAAAGACCGGACTCATACTTTAAATTCATTTAGGTGGTTTAGCTGGCTCCCCAATCCAAGCCGGGGTAAGACCAGATCTGTACTGCATCAGCTAGGTTCAGAGCACTTTTAAATGCCCAATCTAGACTTAGGTTCCGAGGCAAGCTCGGGCTATAAGACCTCAACTTCCGGGAATTAAATCCCAACTTTCTAATAAAATTGACGATCCAAAATTAAATATCTCTTTCAATCAAATTCGAGCCCAACAATTAGGATATACTGGAGTGTTCTCTGAATTATTTTAGAATCTCAAAACACTCCCTACTCCTCTTCCTTTGACTCTTAAAATAACTATTCAAACATTGAACCAATTCCATTTAAAAATTCCTATCATTTCTCTCCTTTGATATCGATATTTGAAAATCTAAAATGAAATTTCTACCGCTATTTTAATTAAGAGTTTTCGGAGGAAATTTTTATTTCCTATGATGTAATTAACTACGAGGGCTTGCGCTCGTAGGAGATTTAGAAACCCAAAACTTATTTTCAAAAATCAATTTTTCAAAACTTTAATTAATTATTTTTGGGAAAATCCAAATTTCAACGATCGTTACCTCCATTTTTGAATGATCAATAGTGATTGATAACTCTTTTCCTCGGAGGGATATATCAATTTCTATTGTGATTTTGATTATGAAATTAATGGTCTCTTATTCAAATTATTGTAGTTAAGTAATTGATTGAACATAATTTTGATCTTTCGAGATCATATGTTGTCTTTCTTCAGTTCGAGTACGATAATTTGGATAATTTTGAAGCTTTGAAATTTGAACTAATTAGTGAATGATATTCTCTCCTTTTGAGATGATATATCGTTCCTAATGTTGTGTTCGATTTCAAAACAAAAATTCAAAAATTAATTTTCCCAAAGAAAATTAATATATTTCAAAACTATATATAAATATATATTTTTTAAACCAAAACAAAAATGGCGACTCCGCTGGGGAAAATCTCTCTCTCCATCTCTAATAGTGATATAAATTTTATTGAATCGGTAGTCTTAACTACTCTTCCCTCCGTTGGTCCCTCTTTCATTTCTCCCTTGAGAGAGTGTGGCCAACTCAATTAAGATTTGTCAAACGAGAGGTGAGTGTAGGAAACCTCCCTCTAGAGCGGGCTTGGACATTTTGCCTCCAACTTGGTTGATAGAGCGAAAGAGTCAGACCTATCCCTTTCTGAACCTTTCTATAAATGTTAGAAACTAGCGTGCTTGAATTACAAGTGGCATGCTAAGTTATATAACTCATAGAAAATTTTTTCAATTTTCAAAACCTAAATTCTCAATCTTTTAGTAGAGTTTTAATCCTTCCAAAGTCTAGATAATTGTTACATTGTATCGCTGTATATTGAATTGTAACAATTTCAGTTCAATATATATGATCAAGTGTAGCATTCACTTTTAAGGTTCGTCTTAAAAATTCAATTATACCGGTAGAATTAAGCTATGACATTTCATTCTAGTCAGTATTTCATTCTTAGTCCACTGACTAGAATGAAAGAGTCAAGTAAATTCCAAATAAATCTCCCCTAACTAATGTGGACCTTTTGTTGAATAAAAATTCAACACCTTGAGTCTCAAAATAAGGGGAGATGCTGCAGAAATTTTTTCGAATTTTTAGACATCTCTTTTGAAAATCAAATCGAAATCGATTGTGGTTGTTATATGTCTTCCTACGAAGATCATCGTAGTTGGCATATACAACACATCTTTGAACCCTCATGGCAAGAGTTTGCCTTCGATAATTTCACCCTTTAATCACATTTGAAAATCTTTTGGTATTTTCCCCTAATTGTAGACCTTTTTTTTTGAATGAAAATTCAACACATTGAGCCTCAAAAAATAAGGGGAAGTGCTGCCAAATTTTTGAATTTTCAAATATCTTTCTAAAATCATTCATTGTTGCTATATGTTTTCCTACGACGATCATCGTAGTCAGCATATACAATGAACCTTTAAACTCTATCCGGTAAAAGTTTTCCTTTAACATTTCACTCTTTGTTTATTCTCAAGGTTGAAAGAGTTAAGCTTTCTTAGTAATTTTCCCAATATTTGTTTGTGAACCTTTTGTTGAATAAAAATTCAACACATTGAGTTCCAAAAATAAGGGGAAATGCTGCCGGATTGTTGAATTTACAAATCTCCATCTTTCAAATCCAATTCAATTCTCATTGTTACATGTAGCACCACAACATTTTCCAATGGTAAAACATGTGCAATGTAAACTCAATCATTTCCAAATTCAAACATCTTTTCCAAATTCATTCAAGTCAAACTCCAATCATTATTGTTATATGTTTTCTACAACATTCGTCTGTAGTTATACATATACAATAGAAATTCAAATTTTCTTTAAATCAAAGATAACTTCTACATCCTATTATCGTATACCGGATTATAGTTCTTATGATTTGATATATGTAATAAGATATAGACTTCGTTTCAAAATCAAATTAAAAGTTTCTAATTCAAATCTTCTCCTTTCCAATTCTCAGATAATCAAATTAATTGCAATGGCTTGCCAACTACTATTTTCAATGGACCGCGACTTACTGAATGAAGAATTGGTCTATGAGAATTCAATTCAGTTTGGGATTGGGTTTAAATCCCTTAGACTGGTGATGAATGGAAACACTTTGGTGGACCTTGCTGTCGAGGGTGAGAAGGATGCCCCTCTAGTTCAGTTGGCCATAGGAGCCGAAAACGATGCCCCTCCTAGTCTCTGGTCTGCACTAGACATCGCTAACGCACCCAAAGAATTCCTTGAGGATGCGAAAAAACTGGAAGCTGCCACTGCAGGCAAGATAGTGTTTGAGAAAGGATCTTCTAGTTCTAAAACCCTTTATGACAGCAAGAATGTGGCCGAGTTGAAGGCCTTGGGTAAAGTCGATCTTGAGGCTGCTGAGGAGCTGCCAATCCCTACCTCTTCTCCACTCCTTAAAGGGAGTCGTTTTCACCCCCTCGTAGCTGCTGCAGGGGAGGAGAGAGTTACTCGGATAGCTAGCACTCCGCCTAGCCCAGTGGACTATCCTGTTAAGAGAACCCCAAAGGAGAAGCAAACTCTAAAAGCTAGGATGCTCAGAAATATCATCCATACTTATGCTGCTCAAGTAGGACAGACTAAAGAATAATATGTCAAACACCTAAAAGGGGTGATTTCAGACAAACCTGAGAAAGATGTGTTAAAAGAAGAAAAATTTAAAGCCAAGAACCTGACCCCTCAGCCAGTGAGGAAGAACAAGAAGTTTGTTAAACAACCTGTGACATCAGTCTTATTAGATGGATACCATTGGGTGCCTCGCCTCCCGTCTGCAAAGACGGAGGAGATAGTGTTAACTGGGTCTGGCCAAAGTCGCCCTCTTAGTGGTAGACCGCCAACCCCGCCTTCAAAATTATCTAAGCTGGCCCTAGTGGTAGCAAAATCCAAAGAAGTTCTGAAGGAGTTGAAACCAGTTGATGTCAAGGGCAAGAGGCCCATGTCGCTAGAAGAATCATGTGCAAGAAGGAAGTTCAGTAGATGTATTGGAATTTAACTCAGGGAACCTCAAATTCAGATACCAGTTGAACTCCCTCGACTCCCAGTTCAGGGATGTGAGGAATATATTCATATTGATGTTGGATCCCCTGCTGTTCAAGCCCCTCCATCACCGATTAAGATAGATGTCACTCACCCTACTGAGGATGTCACCCTTACGACTATCGACCCCGGGACAATCGGAGGGGAGGAGATAACTCGAGATCCTGATGAAGAAATGTTAGACCAGTTGGTTAGTGAGGAAATCACTGAAGATGATGCTAAGATTAATCATATCTTTGATAAGTTAAATGTGAAAGAATATGACCAAGTAATGGATTATGAAGGATACCTGCCAATTTATGCTGAAGCAATAGATGGGAGGCCGGTTGAGAAAGTGGTACAAGAAATCAGAGATATCCTTAAGAAGAAGGCTATTGATGAATTCAATCCGGATGAAGATGATCTGTTAGTTGATGAAGAGCCAATAGCAGATGTTCACATGGTTGAAACTCGGGCGTCAATTAAAGATGCTAAGCCTTCAAAGAACCGCTATAGATAGGAGGAAGAGTCAGCCGTAGTCAACTCAGATTCAGATAGTTCTTTCAGATTGAAAGAGAAGGATGAGTATATTAAAAATCTTGAAAGAAAAATTGAGGAGATGATGATTAGAGTTGAACAGATGTAGAGTTAGCTTTTGCAGTCACAGCAGTCCAAACCCGAGCAGTTGCAGCCCACAGTGCACACAATGGGTGAGCACAGCAGGAAAGCTGATTCAAATTCCAAACTCCCAGAGGTTACTTCTCTAGTGTGTCCACCAGAAAAGGATATCCGTCAGATGATTGAGACCCAGGTAAGGGAGGCCTTAGCCCATTCACAAGGAACTGTATCTATTCCAAAGGGTAGACCCTACCCCGAAGAATATGATTTGGTCCCTTATCCAAAGGGTTTTGTGCCACCTTCTTTTAAAGTTTTTAGCGGTTTAGAAAACGCGAGATAACATCTGGCCAATTTCTGAGCAAGCTGTTGCAATGCAGGGGGGTCGGATGCTCTGCTCTTTCGTCAGTTTGTGAGTAGTTTGTCCGGCATTACTTTTGAGTGGTACGCAGATCTACCGAATGGTTCAGTAAGAACTTTCACAGAGCTCGAGGGTCTCTTTTTAAAGAGATTTTTAAGAGCTCAACAACGTGTAACTGTTGGTGATCTCGTCATCGAAAAATAAAAGCCGGGCGAGTCTTTAGTCGACTACATCTTGAGGTGGCGAAACCTCTCGATGAAATGTGAACCCCAACTGCAAGAGCAGCATGCAGTGGAAATTCTTCTAAGGAATATCCACGGGCCTATTGTTAAAGGGGTTTACAATCAAAACTTTTGAAAAACTCCTTAATAAAGCTAGTAATCTACAAGAAGAGGCTTCCAAAATGTCATTCTTGAAGGATTCTACTGAAGATAAGATGGCTAGTAAACCATTGAAGTCCTTTGAAAAGAGAATAACAATAGTTTTAGCAGTCGATAAAGGGAAGAAATCGACCAATGTTCAATCAAATAATCCTACTGTTCAGCAGACTCAGAAACCTCAACCATTTCAGGTAACTTCTCAACCTACTAGAGAATATCACCGGACTACTTTTAAAGAGAGATTGGCTCGTCCGTATCTATTTAAAAGGGAGTCAGTGAAGAAAATTTTTAAGAGCCTTCTAAAGAAGCCAGTTTTTTGATTGCCGGAGGCCAAGAAGCCGGAAGAGTCAAATAAAAAGGATGATCTGACCTTTTGCCCCTACCATCGCATGTTGGGCCACACAATCGAAGACTGCATACCCTTTCGTCAAGGTAATATTATAATTCCAAAGGAGTACTTGGTCAATCCGGATCAAGGATCTATCAAATCCATCTCAGGTATTAATTCTATTCTTTCTTTGTCCATTGAAGATGGTTGGGATATAGCACTATCCCGGGCATTTAAAAAGTAGATTAACCAATCTTTTTGTCTTTCTCAACAGTTACCAACGAGAGCCCAGGGCCTGATCTGGGAGGTTGAGCTGGAGGCATCGCAGGAGGACTTTGGGACGATTTCCTCTGCAGTAGTCGTAGGAACTACTGTATTAAATAAAAATGAAAAGAGTGAACCTTTTGTAGAGAAGAAATTTGTTGATGAGAGATGTGTACAAGTGGTGGATGGTGACTCGAAACCACTAGCCCCACTAAAGTTATCTGACTTTTACTTTGCCCAATCAAAGGCAAAGGGTCAAAAATTGAATAAAAAGAAAGATCCTTCTGCAAATGTTTTGATGATTATTGTTGAGAATAAAATTTTAAATGACTCTTCCATTGAAAATAACCCGGAACCAGCTGAGGATAATCAAGAAGTTCAAAAACTCAACTCTCCAGATTTGACCCTTCAAGGGGAATATGAATTTGATGTCTTATTAGATGGCAATACCCCTGAAATTAACTTTCAAGGGAGTCCCGTTGTGATAGAATTTCAGATTCAGATTCCCATTCAAAAAATGACAATCAATCGCCTAAGGAGAGCGTAGACCTCCCCGTAGATTGTCCTTCCGATGAAATCGTGCAAGTGCAACTACGTGGTGGCAAGGTTTTACCCCCTAGGCTTCCTCCACAAGAAAAGGAAAAACTAGTTGAATCCACTGATCCAATTCAAGTCCCTACTCAACAATCAAATCCTTCTATAAATCCACTGGGTCCTGATGTTAATGTTCAAAGTGTTGATTACAACGTCTTAGCTCACCTTAGGAAGTTGCCCGCTAAGTTGAGCATCTATGATGCCATTGTCCTTTCAAAAGAGATGAGGGAGACTTTAATTAAATCACTTCTCGACCCAGAGATTTGCTTAGCTCAACTAACTTCAACTTCCAAGGAGGAAGCTTTGTACTTTAAAGAAATCCAAGGAGTAACCTTCTCCGACGAAGATCTACTCCTTGAAACTGCCGATCATAATCGCCCACTTTACATCACTATAAATGTGGGAAAGTTTAAACTATCAAGAGTTCTTATTGATCCAGGTGCATCGATCAACGTGATGAACATAAAGACTCTCGCGTACCTTAGAGTTGATACTAGCAAGCTCTCAACCGACAAGTTGGTGCTTCGTGGGTTCAACGAAAAAGGCGAGAAGGCTTTAGGTTCGATCACACTTCTTCTAGAGATAAGAGAGTTGAAAATTGAAGAAAAATTTTATATAATTGATTCGGTGACATCCTTTAATGCACTCCTAGGTAGGCTCTGGATCCATGAGTATAGGATGGTTCCTTCCACCCTACATCAATGTATTAAGTACCAACGAGATGACATTGAGTTTGAAATCAAGGGTGGTTTGCAACCATTCTCTATTCATGAGATCGGGATCTACGAGAATGCTGCATATTATGTTCCCAAAGGGTCCACTACCAAATCTAAGCTAGAGATCAATGCTAAGAAAGAAAAAGTGGAAAGTCATGGTTCAAAAGCAATTCAAGAGTCGAGAAAAGGAAAAATGAAGAGTACAAAAGAACAAAACTCAAGCAGTGAAGACGACGTCGAGCACGTGGTCTTTAGGCCTCCAAACAATTTGCCTCAAAGAGGTGGAAGGATGGCCCAAAGAGCACGTGGCTGAGGCCGTGTTTCAATTGAAAGAAGGAATACCCCGATGTACATCAAACTTGAATCAAGTTCCGATGAAGAACCAAGAAAGAGGGGTGACAGAATTACTTTTGACTATAAAAAATCCAATCTTCCTCCAAAGTTTGATCTCACTTTAGATTTGGAGAGTGATCAGGAGGGTAACAATTCTAAACCTCAAAGTGATGAGCCTAAATTGAGTATGTATGAAAATCTTAATAGGGTAGTTAAATCCTTAGCCTTAACCCCACTGTCCGCTGACAGAGTCTCAGGGTTAGTAACTAAGGATGCCCCTAACTTAGATGGAGAAGTAAGGAAAGTCCAGAGGTTCTTCTCTGACACCTCCTCTTCAAGGAATGAAGGTGATGAAATTCTTGAAGAGGCAGATTTCAATGAATTAATGGAATTACCTTTCGGCTACTTTTCTCTTGGTTTTAAAGCTCTTATCTCTAAAGGTTACACTCCGAGTCAATGGACTAAGGGTCAAGCTAGATACCATAAAAGTATTTGGAATTCCAAATTCAATAAAAATTGGACGAGTGGTATCGGCTTTGGTACCGTTAGTTTATTTGACGATGATGAATATTGCTTGATGATAACCATCCATTTTGAATCTGAAAATGTCCCTATTGAAGTCATCAATTCGCTCGACAGACTTTGTTTGGAGACCTTAGATGATTCAGATGAAGTTCAAATTTGGGATGCACCCCTGAATTTGAAGTAGAAATTAAATTGACAGTTGATGAACTAAAAGAAATTAACCTTGGAACAGAGGATGACCCTCGCCCCACTTTCATAAGTTCTTTGTTGAGTGAGGACGAGTCTAAAGGTCTAATTCAACTTCTATCAGAGTTTAAGGACTGTTTCGCTTGGACATACGACGAAATGTCGGGCTTGTCCGCCGATATAGCAGTTCATAAACTTGGAATCCGGCATGATGCCATTCCTGTCAAACAAGCTCCATGACGCAAGCGTCTGGAGATCGAACAACAAGTCATTTCTGAAGTTAAGAAATTGGCTGAGGCCGGATTTATCCGGGAGGAACAATATCCTTCTTGGGTAGCCAGTGTTGTGCCCGTTCGAAAGAAAAATGGTCAAATCCCGGTCTGTGTTGACTATAGAGACATGAATAAGGCATGTCCTAAGGATGAATTTCCTTGCCAATTCTAGAACTCATGGTGGACATCGCCTCCTCGCATATTGTTTTCTCCTTTATGAATGGCTCGTCTGGTTATAATCAAATCAAGATGACCCTAGAAGATGAGAGAAACACTGCATTCAGAAGTCCTATAAGGATATTTTGTTATTAAGTGATGCCATTTGGCCTTAAAAATGCTGGTGCAACCTACCAGCGGGCTATGACTCGAAACTTTGACGACTTAATCCACAATCAAGTCGAGTGCTACATCGACAATTAAGTTCTCAAGAGTAAAGTTAAAGAGACTCATTTTTATGACTTAAGAATCATCTTCGAGCGATTGCGCCGCTACGACCTTAAGATGAATCCCTAGAAGTGCGCCTTCGGTGTCACATCGGGGAAATTTCTAGGTTTTGTAGTAAGGCACCGTGAAATTGAAATTGATATTGCCAAAATCAAAGCTAACTTAAATATGCCGTCACCCAGGAGCCTTACTCAACTAAGGTCTCTTCAAGGTTGACTGGTGTATATAAGAAGAATCATTTCTAATCATTTCGGAAGATGTCAACCATTCTCGGTCCTCGCTAAGAAGGATGCCAAATTAATTTGGGACGAGAAATATTGTTGACCTCATTTTTGTATGAGGTCACTCTTAACTCCTCCATGAGTCCTAGATGCTAGGATCTTCCTAGTTCCTATCCCTTAGGCTCAATCCAAATCTTAACTCAATCCAAACCCAGAACTTATAGGCTAAAGACTTAGGTCCTAAAGCCCTTTCTAGGTGATTTTTCCATCACCTTAAAACCCAGTATTTTGACCTCTGATTCAGGATCTATCAATTTCATATTGATGTGACATGACACTAGTGTCAACCCTCCAAATTTGAACCCAATTGGAGTACTCTCACCCCATAAACTTAATCATACTCCAAATATTGCAAAACCTTTGAATATTTATAATCCATGCCACTAGGCCTTTCACCTAGTGGAATTTGACTTTGGATCCCCCTCCAAATCTTTTGATCCCTCCTAATACCTTGATACTGACTTGTTAAGCAATGATCTATATCTTTTTAGATTCAATTTGACCCAGAATTGACTTGAGTCCAAAATGACCAAAATGCCCTTAAATGGAGATTTTTGGACTTTTGGCCTAAACTCAACTTGATTTGACTTATCAACCTTTGAAATCTTCTTCAAATGTCATTCCAATGGATCCTAAAATGACTTTAGGAATACATTGAACCCAAACTTACTCTTTGGTTTGACCTGGTTGACCAAGTCAACCTTGGTTGACCAAATCAACCCTTTAACCCAACACTTACCAATTTTAACCATTCAAGTGATTTTGAATCAATTCAACCCATCAAGATTGGTCAAATATACACCCTTGACTTCAAATTCCTTGGCATGATGTCTTGTAGCACTCTTGACCTCCCTCATGCACATCCTAGTCACCATTGACTAGTCAATGGGTCAAAAATAATCCTTGAAATGAGACCATAGCTTGGCCACCTCATCATCCCATAAAGCAAACCCTTTCTCCAAGCCAAAATATCCTTTTGGCTTATGGGAATATGCTTTTTCCCTTCCTAATTGATCCTTAAATAAGCTCTATTAACCAAGCCAAGCATTGGTTCATCTAAATGGGGAAAAAGGTGTGGTCCCTCTTTACATGGACCAAGAGATGTCACTCTCAACCACCAACCCTATTCCATAGCTTTGGGCAGCATAGGGGACACTTGGCACTCATCCAAAACCTCCCATAATCAAATCTCAACCATCCAATCCAAAAGCCAAAGGCAAAATGAGTAAAACTTGAACTAAAGGGGGCTTCTTCATCATTCACTTTGATATGATCAAAAGCTCCAAACTCCAGCAGCCCCCAACCTTCTAAGAGCCCCTCCCATACTCTCCAGCACATTCCAAGGCCTTCCCAAGCTTTTTCCAACCATTTCCAAGTCTCAAATCACTATTTTAGTGAGGAGAGAGCATTCTAGAGAGAGAAAGAAGACTTTCTAATATAAATTTTGATCCAGCAAGATCCGGCTTTTGGCGTCTTCAGAAAAGTTGTAGAGAATTGCTGCTGCTTTCCAACATGCCAAATATCGTAAAAATCCGACTGTTGGATTGTAAGTTATGCTCATTTGAAGTTTAAATTTCAATTTGAAACTGTAGCAATTTTACAATGAATGGAACCTCCAAACTCTAGGCATTGCAAGATCATATTTCCCTCTAGGTACAGTTAAAATTTCATGCAATTTTATTTAGTATTTTGAAAGATATGAGCGTTTAAAGATTTCTATTCAAAATGAACTGGAGAAGATCTGGACCGTCCGATCAAAGATCAGACGGCTCAGATCTGGGTATACCGCACGACTTCCTCCAGGGTTTGAACACGGATCATCCCACGGTCTAGGAGGGTGACGTGGCGTCACGTCATGCCGCCACGTCACCGTCAGCTGAATTGACCCAAATCTGAATAAAAAATGCTTTAAATGCTCCAAATCTTTCAAAATTCATAGAAAATTGAGTTCACCACAAAATGGGGCATTCTTAGGCTCGTTGAAAATTTAATCTAATGTAGTATTTATTAAAATTAAAATTATATTGATTTGATTTCTGTATTGTGAGATATTTAAGTTTATGTTAATTTCATTTATTGTAATTTTCTCACAATCGAGTGATCAAATGAAGCCAAAAATTTTGGTGGATGATTATTGAGTATCTTAGGCATGTTTAACAATTTTTTTAGGTTCATATGCTCAATAGATTTCTGTGATATGAATTTTTAATGTAAAGGGTCTATTTTGGACCCTGAACTTTGAAAATTCATAACTCCTTAGGGTTTTAGTATTTTGCAGTGATATTTCTGTGATATGATTGAATGTATGTCAGGGTTAAACACACCATGTTTCATGCCTATTTGAATAGTAGAGACACCTAGGAAAAATAATTAAGGAAATGTCTAGAAAACTTAGAAAATTCATAGGGGATTGTGCACACACCCAATAGGGGTGAAACTTGAACATAGTAAACTTAGTGACATCAGGTACCTTAGGTTTAAATTGTACTCAATTTGGAGGTCATTAGGTTAGAAAATTGAGCATGTTAAATTTCAGCCCCTTTAAGGAGTTAAAAAAATTCAATAAATCATCATAAATTTATATTAATTCCAAAAAATATCTATAATACCTATAATCAACCATATTTCAACTCTTAATCTTTGAAAATTGAATATAATTTAATTTGACATTAAAACCATTTTAATTTAATTTTAATCAAAATTAATGTTTAATCAATTTTAATTAATTAAAAATTATTAAAAATCCCAAAAAATCTTTAAACACTTGCAGATCTCTCCTTAGATCATTTCTGATCTTTGGAGTTGATTTCAAGAAGTTTACGACTCTTTTGGGTTCAAATCATTAAAAGGGCCCTTAATTGAAATAATTAAATAATTCCAATAAATACCCAAACTTTCAAAATTCATAATTAATTGTAGAAAACTCTAAATCAATCAAACTCAGTGGATAATGACTCTAATTAAAATATAGTATTTTCCAAAAATTTTAAATCCCCAAAATCTACTAAAAGTCAAAAAGTCATCATTTTGGTCAACTCTAGGTCAAAGTTAGGTTAAAGCTTCTAAAAATCATAACTTTTGATAGAAAACTATAAATTGAATGTGCCACCCGACTAACAACTCATAATAAGGTCTAGTATTTTTTAAAAATCTTAAACCCTTAAGATTAATCCTAATTTTAAAAATCAAATTTTGACCCCTTAGTTAACATATCCGGATAACCCTATAAAATCTATTGACTCCCCCAAATTCCAGAATTTTCTAACTTGATTATTAAAATTCTCAACCAATCTTCTAAAATCAGTAACCAACTCCCCTTAATAATAATCCACTTCTTTAATTCCAACTAACATAAAATAAGTTAATCAACCCCGATTGCTACTTGGTAACCCAGGCCTACGAGGCTATTAGCTTAGCCCCAAGGAAGGTGAAATAAACTTCACGGCATCAGTGTGAAACAAAGGTAATAATGAATTAAATCTTAAAATATATTTAACTAAAATTCTTAATATATTAATATTTAAACATTAATCTAAATTTCCCTTTTTAGCCTTAACAAATTCAGAACTTTTCTAGATAACTTTAACTAATCACCCACTTTAGGATCTACCTCAGCCACACGAACTTTTACACACACTTTAGATGATTTTCTAGGACAACCAACTCTAGATCTAGGTTAGACCGGTGTTTACTTTACTGCTCTGTGCCTGATTTTTCGTAGTTTTCACTGCATGTTGTGGATGAAATTGCTTTGCTGTGTCTGCTTACTTTTCTGCACTCTGTGGATGGTTGATGTGTTTGGCGACTAGATTACCCTTAGGATAGGAACGATCTGGATATTCACACAGTTTTTTGCAGGTGGCCACGCTCATGTAGGGCAATAAAAAGGGGGGGGGGGGGCTAATTTAATAAAAAAATCAATTATTATAAATGCTTGCACGGGTGCTTCAGCTGCTAAAACCCTCAAATAAAAAGAGCGTGGCCAATGTGTTTAATTTTGTTTCTGCTTATATATAACTGCTTGGGAATAACTGCTTAGGATAACCCTGCAGGTGAGTCTAGATTTTATTTTCATATAAATGTAATTTAGGTAATTGTTATGAGTTGTGAAAGTTGAATTTTGAGTTGGGATACATAGGTCCAAAGCTTGGACTCCGAAGATAAAAGGATGCCCCTTAGGGAAGTATTCCTTTTATATTTGGAGATCCAAATTTGGACCATACTTCTTCCCTACCCAAAGGGGAAAGCGTGGCCTACCCCTTTAAGGAAGTGCCCTCTTATCCATTTAGGTTGCATACTACGAAGAATCAAAGGAGCTTGAAGGAAAGGAGTCCAAAGAAGAATGAGAATGAAGAATTGAAGATTGAGAATATCCCACTCAAAATCACTTGCGTCACTACTAGGTTTAGAATCTGGGTTGTTGTCAGTGGTGCCCGACCATTTTACTTTCTGCAAAATTCTGGTTTGTAATAAGAAAGGCAACTTTACCTATGGATATTTATTAATTAATTAATTTATATTTGATGTGTTGAATTGATTGCCTTTAGGACTACTTGTTTTTCTTAGTTTTTTGGCGATTGTGTGCTGCTTTTATTTTCGCCTGAATACGTGAGACTCGTTAGGGTGTGAAAGTTTCATACTCATAACTTTAAAAGTCTAAAATTTTAGTGAGTCTAAATAACATAGAAAGAAAACGAGTCTCGAGAATTAGTCGAGGATTGACCCCGGGGTCGCATTCATATTTCTGCATTACTCTTTCCTTGCTTTAGACCCTTCCCCGCCTGCGGATAGAGTCCGTATAGTCTGACCTAAGTTAATGGGGCCAACTAGGAGAATTTCTAGATGTTGGCCCCAACTCTCCAGAACCTTAAATATAACGTCCCTACCACTCCTTCATAAAAGATCAGACTCATCTCTTTTAAATCGATTAGGTGGTTAGCTGGCTCTCCAATCCAGGCCGGGGTAAGTCCAGGTTCTACACTGCATTAGTTAGGTTCGGACGACTATGGTCCAGTGTCCAAATTAGATTTAGGATCCGGGGCTAATCTTTGATTATAAGACCCCAAATTTCTAATAAAATGCTCAACTTTAATTAAATATCATTTCAATCCAAAATTTAAAGCCCTACACTTAGATTAAGTTGGGATACTTCCGGATGGTCCCGGAATCTCAAAGTGTCTCCTACTCTTCTCCATTTGATTTTGTTAATAACTGCTCAATTTTGATCCATTCCCTTTTGATTTTCCAAAATTCAATTCTCTTTTTGATATCACTCCTAGAAAATCTGACAAAATTTTGCCACTATTTTAATCGAGAGTTTTCGTAGGGGATTTATCTCCCTACGATGTAATTAACTACAAGGGCTTGCGCTCGTAGGAGATTTAGAACCACACACACCTGATTTTAAAAATTAATTTTTCTAAGTTCAATTGTATTTATTTAGCAAAACTTAAAATACTAGTGATCGTTATTATCACACTCAAAGAATTATCATCGAATGACATTTTCTACCTTCGGGGAGATACACCTTTCTTTGATAAGGCTTTGAATGTGAAATCAACGATCACACTTCTTGGATATTGTAGCTAGATATTTAGTAGAACCTCATTTTGACCCTTCGATGCTATATGAAGTTCTCTTTAGTATCCGATCACGATATTCAAGGTGGATTCCATAATTCTAAATCTGAATACCGTTATGAAATTTTATTTTCACCTCTCGAGGTGATATGCTTTTTCTAATGAGACAATTTGATTTTAGAATTCTATTTAAAGTCCTAAAGAAAATTAATATTTTCAAAACATGTTTTCAAAATTCCACCAACAAAAAAAATGGCACGCCCGGTGGGACTAAATCTCTCTCTCCATCTTTAATATTGGTAAAATTTTTGTCTCATCGGTAGTCTTAACTACCTTTCTTCCATTGGTTCCTCTACCCATTTCTTTCTTGGGTGAGTGTGGCCAACATCTAAAAGATACGACCTATCAAATAGAGAGGTGAGCGAGGAAATCTCTGTCTAAGCCTGGCTTTGACATTTTGCCTCCAAGTTAATTGGTAGAGCAAAAGAGTCAAGCCAGGTTCCTTGAATTTTCTCAATTAATTTTGTAAACTCTCTTGTTGGGTGAAAACCCAACAAGCTGAAGTCCAAGATTTAGAAAAACTTTATCATGCTTAAAATTCAAATTTTAATCCAAAATTGACTAATTCAAACCACTTTTCCTTAATTCTAGGAACTTAAACACTCAAATGGCTGGAAAACTCATCTTCTCCATGGATAGAAACTTGACAGTGGAAGGAATTACCTCTGGCAATTTGATCTAGTTTGGAATAGAATTTCAAAACTTCAAGTTATCAATCAACAGAGAAGAAATGATTGATCTCTCTGCTGGAATACAAAGGGATGTCCCCTTAATTGAGATTACTTTAGGGTCAGGAGTTGACTCCCCCATCTCTATAATGGAGGTCATTGTCGCCCCTTGGACCACTGTACCCTCTACTCAGGATGATAAGAACTAAGAACCATTAACAATGTAAGAATTACCTTCTCAAATTGAGATTGGGTCAAGTTCTAGGACCCCTGTTGCAAGCAAAAATAAGTGGAAGAACTACTTTAAAAGAGTAAAAAGGAAGGTTGCTAAGGCCAAAAAGACTGCTGAGGTAGAAGCCTTGAAACAAGTTAAATTTGAGGCCAGTCGAGAATTCGTTGCTCCTTACACCTACCCCCTCCGTGGTGGAAATTTTTTCCACCCTACTCCTATTACTCAAAGGAGGGAGGTTGTGAAAATGAGAGCGCGGTCTACAATACATCTTCTTGACTACTACACAGAGAGAATCAATCAAGAAAGAACTAAGAAATCACCATCAATAGACCATAGGCCCCTAGTTGAGGGTTATGACCCATCCACTCTACTAGATGAAGTTTGGTCATGTTACTACACGTGCCCCACTATACCATCTATGGAGAAAGAGGTGTAGAAACTGCCTAGGGTGCCACTCTCATAATTGCTAGGTTACTAGTAATTAGGGAGGAAAAAATAATGGATCTAAGATCATATCTGATAGTGACACCTTTTGAATTTAACTTTTAAAAGGGGTCCTATCACGATAGTTCCTTAGATTGAGATGATGCATCACTAGTTAGGGGTAGTACAGACCCCACAATAATCTCTTTCTTTTAAGAGATTGTGGAAATATAATTTACATTGATTGAGTCTTTCCACTTGGACTTGTTATTTTGATGGAAATCATATTATTTCTCAAGTGTACTGGGTCAGAATTTTCAAGATAGTTGATCCATCTTTTTAATGAAAATTGATCTCTACTTTAAATAAAAAATAGGAGAGAGTTATGGTTGACTCCACTGGATCTTCAAAGGCCCTTCCCTCCCTCCGCTTCTGCGGGTCGATTTAATTTTTTGAATTAAAATTTGTATCAAACTTAAGTTAGTTTTAGAAATAAAAATCTTCTCAGTCTTCTCGCAGTTTTCCATCTTATGGGCTTCTCTTGCATGTTTTAAATCTATTCAACGATTTTCTATGTCAAGTTGATATTTTCTTATCAAAAGATTTGGGTCCAATTTGGTGATTATTCTTCCTTGGATAAGAGAATGAGTTTTTTTTTCTCTTATACTTGCGATATAATCCTGGATTAAAATAAAAAAAGAGCTATCATGTTAAGGTATTAAAGAAAGTGAAGCCTCTTATTAAAAAAAAAGAAGAAAGTTCAAAGGATGCACAAAGTGCATTAAAAAAAAGGCGCAAAGTGCGCCAAAGAAATAAAAAGATGTGCAAAGCATGTCACAAAAAAAGTGAAAGAGGCTTCCTTCTTTTTAAATCCT
This sequence comes from Dendrobium huoshanense, assembly GCA_016618105.1. Lineage (NCBI taxonomy): Eukaryota > Viridiplantae > Streptophyta > Magnoliopsida > Asparagales > Orchidaceae > Dendrobium > Dendrobium huoshanense. Next base: position 14,144,004 of record CM028349.1, on the reverse strand, counting down.
TAAATCTCAAAGGTCCCGATCACCCTTAATAGCTTGACTTTGTAAAATTTTGAATCTAGATTTATTGTCGTACATAGACAGTTTATCATATAGGAAATTCTATGCAGGAGAATTGAAAAGATTAAATTTCTCGATCCAACTTACTTTGAAATTGATTTTAATTCAAAATTTCTATAAGGGAGAACCTAGTTTAATTTTTATGAAATTTGATATGGGTCAACAAAATCCAAAACCCTTGGCTCTTTTCGGGTCAATTGAAGTCACTCTACTTCTCACTATAGTTTTGAATTTGTTCCCACTTGTTGTTCTAACAGGGTCCAAATGATTAAGAGGAAATTTTCAATAAAAAGAATGAATCTTCTACTATGGATAAGAATTCAAATCCCATTCTTGAGAGATATATGTGAGTCCTTAAATATATGCATCATTTATTTTAAGATCCACTCTATGAAATAACACTCTATGTTGGGTCCAAGCTTGTTCTCATATAGAGGTGTGTTTTACATGGCTATAAATTGACTTTCAAAATTGAGTCACAACTAAGTAGAGTGCCTGACTCCAATTAGAGGATCTCGAAGGCCTCGAAGAAAGTTGCTTTGAACTCAACAAAATTTGAAATGACATAAGTCACATATGATTCATGCTCGTAATAAAATTGTGTTACCTCAGGACTTTCTAAGTAGGAGACTTGGCCATAGTCCTTTGGAGACAAATTTTAGTCCACCATAAGATTAATGGAAGTTTTGAATCAACGTTGACTGGATTTACCACCTTAGAGATGATCTTTAAGGGAGGTTCATGACAATTGATTAATTTTGAAGATGCCACCAGATGATTCCTCTCATTTGGGCGGTTCTTCAAGTAGAACTATGCCGAATGAGTATCAAATTAAATATCAAATTAACCCCTTCAAACTCATAGAAATGAAATTAAATCAAATTCAAAATCATCAATCATTGTTTCCAATTCTCTTTTCCTTAAGGTTAGGTTCTTCCTACCCTTAGTTTTTGACTCGCTAGTGGTGGAGTATGCCCTTCGTGACACCACCCTAGTTTGCCAGTTTCGATTCTCTATGTGGAGCAAGTTTCCTCCCCACATGACCACTCGCTAGTGGTGGAGTACGCCCTTCGTGGAACCACCCTAGTTTGCCAGTTTCGGTCCTTTATATGGAGCAAGTTTCCTCCCCACATGATCACTCGCTAGTGGTGGAGTACGCCCTTCGTGGCACCACCCTAGTTTGCCAGTTTTGGTCCTCTGTGTGGAGCAAGTTTCCTCCCCACATGACCTCTCGCTAGTGGTGGAGTACGCCCTTCGTGGCACCACCCTAGTTTGCCAGTTTCGGTCCTTTGTGTGGAGCAAGTTTCCTCCCCACATGACCTCTCGCTAGTGGTGGAGTACGCCCTTCGTGGCACCACCCTAGTTTTCCAGTTTCGGTTCTCTGTGTGGAGCAAGTTTCCTCCCAACATGACCACTCGCTAATGGTGGAGTACGCCCTTCGTGGCACCACCCTAGTTTGCCAGTTTCGGTCCTCTGTGTGGAGCAAGTTTCCTCCCCACATGACCACCAGCTAGTGGTGGAGTACGCCCTCCGTGGCACCACACTGGCATTTGACTTGCGAATTAGTGGTGGAGTACGCCCTTCATGGAACCATCCTAATTCACACCCGCTAGTGATGGAGTACACCTTTCGTGGCACCATCCTTGTTTCCAGTTGATTTGCCTATTTGGAGTAAGTCTTTTATCAGAATCCTATAGGCCTAAGGTTGGGTGATGCCCTTCCTTAGACCCAAGGTTAGGTATTCCCTACCTTGGTTTTCCAGTTGATCTGTCTATTAGGTGTAAGCCTTCTATCAGTATCCTATAGACATAAGGTTGGGTGATGCCCTCCCTTACACTCTTAAAATTCTATTCAAAATTTCCATTCAGTCAACGCCAATGTGTACAGTAGAAGTTTCTTCTACTACACACACTGGGGGTCCATTTATTGACCTCATTTTTGTATGAGGTCACTCTTAACTCCTCCCTGAGTCCTAGATCCTAGGATCTTCCTAGTTCCTAGCCCTTAGGCTCAATCCAAATCTTAACTCAATCCAAACCCAGAACTTATAGGCTAAAGACTTAGGTCCTAAAGCCCTTTCTAGGTGATTTTTCCATCACCTTGAAACCCAATCTTTTGACCTCTGATTCAGGATCTATCAATTTCATATTTATGTGACATGACTCTAGTGTCAACCCTCCAAATTTAAACCCAATTGGAGTACTCTAACCCCATAAACTTAATCAAACTCCAAATGTTGCAAAACCTTTGAATATTTACAATCCATGCCACTAGGCCTTTCACCTAGTGGAATTTGACTTTGGATCCCCCTCCAAATCTTTTGATCCCTCCTAATACCTTGATATTGACTTGTTAAGCAATGATCTACATCTTTTTAGATTCAATTTGACCCAGCATTGACTTGAGTCCAAAATGACCAAAATGCCCTTAAATGGGGATTTTTGGACTTTTGGCCTAAACTCAACTTGATTTGACTTATCAACCTTTGAAATCTTCTTCAAATGTCATTCCAATGAATCCTAGAATGACTTTAGGAACACATTGAACCCAAACTTACTTTTTGGTTTGACCTGGTTGACCAAATCAACCCTTTAACCCAACACTTACCAATTTTAACCATTCAAGTGATTTTGAATCAATTCAACCCATCAAGATTGGTCAATTATACACCCTTGACTTCAAATTCCTTGGCATGATGTCTTGTAGCACTCTTGACCTCCCTCATGCACATCCTAGTCACTATTGACTAGTCAACAAGTCAATGGGTCAAAAATAATCCTTGAAATGAGACCATAGCTTGGCCACCTCATCATCCCATAAAGCAAACCCTTTCTCCAATCCAAAATATCCTTTTGGCTGATGGGAATATGCTTTTTCCCTTCCTAATTGATCCTTAAAAAAGCTCTATTAACCAAGCCAAGCATTGGTTCATCCAAATGGGGAAAAAAGTGTGGTCCCTCTTCACATGGACCAAGAGATGTCACTCTCAACCACCAACCCTATTTCATAGCTTTGGGCAGCATAGGGGACACTTGGCACTCATCCAAAACCTCCCCAAATAAAATCACAACCATCCAATCAAAAAGCCAAAGGCAAAATGGGTAAAACTTGACCTAAAGGGGCCTTCTTCATCATTCCCTTTTATATGATCAAAACCTCAATACTCCAACAGCTCCCAACCTTCTATAAGCCCCTCCCATACACTCCAGCACATTCCAAGGCCTTCCCAAGCTTTTCCCAACCATTTCCAAGTCTCAAATCACTATTTTAGTGAGGAGAGAGCATTCTAGAGAGAGAAAGAGGACTTTCTAATTTAACTTTCGATCTAGCAAGATCCGGCTTTTGGTGTCTTCAGCAAAGTTGTAGAGAATTGCTGCAGCTTTCTAACAAGCCACAAATCACAAAAATCCGAAGGTTGGATTGTAAGTTATGCTCATTTGAAATTTAAATTTCAATTTGAAACTATAGCGATTTTACAATGAATGGAGCCTCCAAACTCTAGGCATTACAAGATCATATTTCACTCTAGCTACAGTTCAAATTTCATACAATTTCGTTAAGTATTTTGAAAGATATGAGTGTTTAAAGATTTTTATTTAAAATGAACTGGAGAAGATCTGCACCGTCCGATCAAAGATCAGACGTCTCAGATCTGGGTATACCGCGCGGCTTCCTCCAGAGTTTGAACATGGATCATCCCATGGTCTAGGAGGGTG